>JAVQJD010044127.1:0-12331 GCA_036023655.1 Nannoperca australis
CACGCACGCACGCACGCACGCACGCACGCACGCACGCACGCACGCACGCACGCACGCACGCACGCACGCACGCACGCACGCACGCACGCACGCATTTCATTGAATAGTTGTTTTATATAGTTATATAGTATATGTATATATAGTATTTGTAGAATAAGTATATCATTTTGTTACAGATCACTAGTGAGTGTTTCACAAAAAAAAAAATTGACGGCCACGGGTTTGTTTTCACGACAGCATATACAGCAAGTTACACCGTTTTCAATGTTTCTTTTTCCACACAAATCTTTCTTTGAACACAGGTGTATATACAATTGCAAGTTGCCTGTTTTCTGCCAACACATTGCCATCTGTCCCTACGGTCCACCCACCTTATGGGCCCGCACTGCCTATATTTACACCCCTGCACGATGCTACAACTCCACTGACCAACACGATATACAGGTACAGACATTAGCAAATGTTTGATTTAACAGTTATCAGAGGATGTGGTGAAATGGGTGGAAATGGTGGGAGTCTGATGGTCAGAAAAGGGAGTTGTGGGTAGAAGGTGGAATATTAAATTCCCCAACCCACGAGGAAAAACCCTTCCTCTCACAAATACTCTGTAAGAGTCTGTTATTAGTCAACCACCTTAAATAAATGACTTATTTAAAAAGAAATGAACCGCATATGAGTTCAATGCAAAACAAATTATCATAATTACTAAACAGATTGTTTAAAATTATCTTTTCAAGTGACAAAATAACAGAGTCATCTAACACCTGATGTGATAGATCTTAAAATGGTATCTAAATATCTAATATATCTAAATCTGCCACAGACTCTTGCAGACGCTGGCATTTGGAATCATGAAAAGTGTCATAGTTTCAACCACTGAATTAGATCTGAAAGTTAAACTGCAGGGAGACATTTGGTTTCATTAGGTGTTTCCATCCATTTTTCAAGTGAGTTTTTGAGATACTCTCCCCCCTGCTAAAAAAGGGGAATTAAGAAAACATTAGAACTAGGTAAGTTTTGATTAGCAGTGTTCGGGAAAAAAGAAAGTCGGGCTTTCACCACATCACAAAAATGCAGTTTTGCCAGAAGTAAAACTAGGACAACTATAGTTTTTTTTTTTTATTCATGCAGTCTGAAGACAAAACTGAATAATACAAATATTATTATAATGCAGAAACAAATGACAACACAACCATGACACAAAGCTGTGTAATTGGTTTGGTTCACTCATCATGCAACTGCGCAAATGTGTTTCCAAAAAGTATAGAAACTGCAGGTTCACTCATCAAAGATGATAAGATAACCCTTAAAGGCTATGACTACCTAAATTTGCCACAGACTGTACAGTCATCGGTGCTACGTAAACGACCCAGTGGAATTTACAAGGAATTCTTCTCCTCGTGTGAAATTCTAAGAAGGGATTTTAATGTTATAACTGCCACCATTTCAATCCTCTGAAATCACAATTAAGATTAAATATATAATGCAGGCAAAAAGAAAACACGGGACAAATGACTTGTACAGTTGTGCAAGTCATATCTTTTTCAAAATGTTTGTGATTTTCTTTCATTTCCATCCTTATGGTTGTGTTACTGATCAGTACAGAAAAGGAAAGATGAAGAAGAGTAGTGATGGTGCAAAGAAAGTGTGAAAGAAAAAGAAAACAGGAAAAGAGACTTTCTTTGCTTGCATCACAAGATACACCTAATATAGATTCTGTATGACGTTCTATCTGCTAAGGGGAATTTTTGGTGAACCTTACTTTCTTTCTGAGGATGTTCTGCTTATAACAATGAACTTCAAATAAAAATGACATAATGAGCTCATTTCAAATAAGAGAGGCAGCCTTTCTGTTTACACTCAGACTGTCTGCTCTCAGACTGAAAGCCATGAGTAAAATGGTGTATAAAACATTTTCATTTTTGGTTCCCTTTTTTGGAGCAACTCGTATTCCTATATTTCAGCACGTTTAATCGTACCCGTTTGGTCGTGTTGGTTGTACCTCTCAAAGCTTCCTTTCTCTCCCAACCTGCTTCTACCCTCAGGCCACTAGGATCCTAAATGTCTAAGGTATCAACGTATGCATGCAAATGTCAACAAAACAAGTGCAAAGGCTGTGCACCGAGTGTGTGTGAAAGCTTTATCACTCCTGTTCACATTACTGTGCAAATGTACTTTTGATATCCTGCAAGGCAGAGCAAACCGCATGCAAGTTTCCATAACATCATCTACACACCTGTGTACAGTAAGAGAAGACTTCAAGTTCAGGTTATCTTAGTGTGTGGGAAGCCATGTGCGCAGATACTCGTGAGTGTGTCTGTATGTTTGTTTCTGTGTCGTTGTGGTTGTGAGTGTTTGCATGTGTATTGTGAAGACTGCACTCATACGTCTGCGCTGTTCATCTAATGCTTTCTTTGGCAGAAAGAATTACTGATGTGTTTCAGATATATATATGCTGTACTTGTAGATTGACGCAGTTCTCAGTCTTGTGGGAGAAATGGCATGGTTTGCCTGTAATTAGCTGCTGTTCTGTAGATAGCACTGTTTGAAATGGCTGAGCTTGGTGTCATGGTGACATTTTACATTACCACTCTCCACAATCCTGACTGTTTCTATGCAAATCAAACACACGGGCTTTGTGCTGGATATTATTTCCACTGTTCTTTGAGGATTAGGTTTTCTTGATTTCTTTTCTTTGTAAATTTTGACAACAACATCTTGTTGTGTAAAGGTCTGGACTTTGAGAAGACCTGTCATTCAGTATGCCTCTGTTTCTTTGTGTAAGTCTTACTGAGGTCTAGGACGTCATCTGTCTTGATAAGGTCTTCAGGTCGGGTCAGAGGCAGCTGCGTCTCAGGTTCTCCCTGAAGCTGAAGCGATAAGGACCGCAACATGAAGAAGACACGGATGGCCTGTAGAAGGTTGAGAGGTCCCACACAAACACAAACACTTAGAAAGGTTTTGTGAAACCACACACAAACAAAAAGATCAGCGAATGACAGCACTCCAAAATATCCTATTAGAAAACATAAGAGGCTTTGCCATCAATCATACAATGTTTTTATCACTGTCAGAATCAGGCTAATACATTTTATCTTTCATCTGAGCTTTGGAGTGCTGCCATATTGGTGTCATTGGTGTTTTTGGCAGAGTTTGAAACCACAAAAATGTAACTTGAGGTATAGCTGCTTTGTGCGATTACACAGGTATTTAAAAAAATCAAACATTACCTAGGTTTAAAAAACAATGTCATATTCCAATGCCTCAAGATGATCTCTAACTCCACCTGTGTTCCTAGGAATCTCACAACATGTACTTGAGAGCGACTGATTTCAGACTGAAGTGTTACATTATGTGAACTGAGCGAGCGAGCGAGCGAGAGAGAGAGAGAGCGAGAGAGCGAGTGTGTGTGTGTGTGTGTGTGTGTGTGTGGACGCACCCTCCGTGTCTTCTCCACGTCTCCACATGGCAGTCTCTTGACAAAGTCGATGCCAGTCAGAGGGGTGCCGGTGGGTGGCAGCAGTATTGAGGCGTCCATCATTAGATACTCCACATTCAGCGGTTTACTCTGCAACATATACACAAGCCCACGTACAGCACAGGCCCAGACATTAGTAACAGCAAGAGTATATTCGTTCAGGTAAATCACGTTTCAAAGAGAGAAAGAGAAATTTGAACAAATGCGACACCAAATGAAGGTCAACTTACCGTCATGCTCCTGTATTCATCTTCAAACATGTCCAGAAAGATCTCCTCGCCCTGCAATGACATAATACAATTGAAAAACCAGTTCAAAATACACACTGTTATATGTTGTAAGCCATACTGGAATGTTTCTGTTTTTTTATTTTATTTTTAGGTGCATTACCTCTTTTATTTGATAGTAAGAGTTGAGATTTAGGGATGAAACATAAGAGCAGTGATATGCAACAAAGGTCTCCCTTGTCCATAACAAGGGTACCCTGTAATCGTTGCTAATCATCAGATTCCAATAAAAAAAGACAATCTGATTTGTGCTTATAATTATGTAATTTAATTATTCACATTCCTGCCCTATTATGATCTTGTAAATCTATTTAATTTAAATTTTCATGATGCCAGTAGAAATATGGATGTTAACACATACACACAAACACACTATAAATTCTCTATCAGTTAAAACTGATGTACTTAAAGCTGAAGTTGTGTCTGGAAACATTATTATATTTTCTCTTGCCCAGATTCTCTCTTTCATGTTAACACTTGGTCATGTCCAATCTTAAATGTCATATACTCAGTTGAGTCTGTGCATATGCAGAGAATAAAAACATTTTATGGAAGTATACATGCTCTCACGGCACCTTCTGATAAGTATCAGTTTTGGTGGGGATAATTAGGGCCCGAGCACGAAATGTCGTGCAAGGACCTATTGAATTTCAAAGGATTATGCCGTTTGTTTTTGTTTGTGCTCATGTTCATATTTCTGACCCCTGGCAGCTTCCCAGTGTTAACACATTCTTCCCTTTTTTTTTATACACGCATTAGACCAGTGACCTTTCTTAAATGTTCCAGCAAATCACCCTTATGAATGATAGCAGAAGTGGGAGAGGGGGGGGAGCTGGTTAACAAAAGAGCAATCACTATAATTAATGACCATATTTCGACAGGAAGCCTCATTTCAATGGTTATGTTTGGAGTCAGCACATTGATATTTTCTTGAATGCTGCACTACAGCTTTGCTGGGCCTTGACGGTCAACAAGGTTAAATTGAGAAGACTTCATCCAAACCGAACTCCTGTGACTGATTCCAAAACTGATATCCAAAGAGAAACAGAAAGCACTGAAAGCATGTAGCCTTTGTGCATACATTTGATTTTGTTTTGCATGCCTTAGGCACACTTTCAGTTTTACCTACCACACTTTCAGGGAAACGGTTTCAGTTATAATCAGTGGATACACTCACACGTATATACAAATGTCAGGCAAAAGAGACTTAATAGGGAGACTGTGAATCAGCTTTTGTTGACAGTTTAAGAAAAACTGGTTTGAACAGATTGGCTGCTTGCTTGCGGGGCTCTGTTCTTTTGTTATTTATAATTTCTCATGATGGGCTGATAAAATCCTATTTGCTTACAGCAGTCGGTGAAATGCAAAATATTTTGCAATAATATAATTTGTTAGACAATGTCAGTCTGGTTGTCTGAGTTTTCACAGTACTTTACTTGTCCTCCCATAGCAAGAGAAGCACTTAATATGTTAGTGGTGCGTCTGTGTGTGCGTGTGCGCACGCATCAGGTAGATAAGTGTCTGGTTATCTTAAAGAGTGTGTGCTGGTGTGTGTCATGGCATACACTCACCTTGTAAAATCTCCGCAATAAATGAAGACTTTCTTCTCTAGCACCCTGCGAACACAAACATCATGTATAAGACACTTATTTTTATTAAATTCATATTTACAGGTAAGAAACAAACTTTTGTGATTTTGTGTTAAAAAATCTCAAATCAACCAATCCCTACATTATATGAGGAACTTTTCCACATGAAATAATACAAACTACGAAGTTATGACCCAATAACAGACTCACTTCTTAAGTCACCTACTCAGGCCATTGCTTCTTAATAAGCTTCACTAATTCAAATCTATGCAACTATTTTCAACCTTATATGTTTGTGTTTTATATTTATACGTACAAGCCAAAGATGATTTAGAATGTTTTTACTCGACAGGAAGTAATCAAACATTATTATTATTTAACAATCTTGTTTTCTTTCTTCTTTAATCCACAAATATAATCCAGTAATGAAGAATTATTTTGTATAAATCACATTTGCAATACAATTTACAAAAAAAGCTGCTGCAAATTCAGCAGTACTTAACATCAAGGAACAACTAATTATATCTTATGGCCTCCGGCTGTTCGTGAGAAAGGGTGACATCTGTAAATTCACGAGTAATAATCAGTGAATCCCAGTTTATAGGAATGTGATATGATGTACTGTTACTGTTAAATTATGTTAAACTGCTTTGTTACAAAAGAGCAATTACTTTGCCAGCAATAAATCCTTGGTCCCTGGTTTACTCATTCATGTAAAAAATCAGAGAACTAGAGGAAGGATAGTTATGTGCAGCCAGTGTTCTTCCTGAAGTGATGTTGGAATGAAAGCAGTTTTAGATACGGTAATCCTTTAACAATGTGAAGCCGCATGTGATTAACACTGAATAAACTAAACCTGGAAATGCCGGCCTGTCATCCTGACAGAGATTAGTAACACGACTAGTCAGCTATTTCCCAACAGCAGGGTGGGAAGAGAATGAGCGTATTAGTTGATATAACAACTGAATATATTTTTATAGGGTCAGTTTTTATTAATGTTCAACTTTGTCAGATGTGGGAAATTTTTCAAGCAAAGTCGTGTGATGATAAACTGCCTGCTATGAAAACAAAGTGACACCCGGTCAGACCTGCTAAGAAAAATAATCATGGCCACGTTTCAAATCATTACATTTAGGCATTTAGCAGACACTTTTATCCAAAGCGACTTCCAAGTATGAGCTTTACATAAAGTGCATAGAACCATGATTGAAAACAACAAGATGTCTCATCAGACTTGTAAGGGCTGGTGATGAATCACAAGTGCTAAATTTCTTTTAAAAGTCAGATCATACGGTATATTTGTTCCAAAAATGAAATTCTAAACTACACCCTGTAACTCCCAAGATAAAATAAAAGAGCAATGCAGAGAAAGAGAGGGTGGGGAGGATTACACTGAAGTGAGAAAAGAGGAAATAAAACATTTCCAAGAAAGACAGGGAAGAAAAATCAAATGCTGCACAAGCAGGAGAGAGTCAGAGAGCCAGCCTGCTGTGACCCTCTGATCACAGAAACTCTGTGTGTTGAGATGTTTGATGATTCTGTGTGTGTGATATGTTGACAGGCCTGTATGCATGAGAGCAGCATGTACATGTTTGTGTGTGCTGTACCTCCAGGCAGGCCAGATGAACGTCTTTGATTATACAGAGGTCTCCAGACAGCACAGACTGCTTTAACAAAAGGCAGCTCAGCTCCAGGGTAGCTAGACGCACTTTACCATCTACACACATACACATATAGACACATACACACACACAGAAAAATAAGTGTAATTTCAGTAGCCTACACTTGATAGTGTTGTGTCACATAGCATGTATGCAAGTATGTGGAATCTGTAATAGCATGGTACCCGATGCTACCTGAACACTGGACAAGTTAGCCTTCAGGGCTTTCTGCCATAAAGGCTTTGTGTATGCTGCTCTTATTAGGACTGCACATTTCTTTGAAAAATGGGAATAAATGACTTCTCTGCTATTTTCACACTTTGCAAAGTCATCTAGGGGGCCAGAGTAGACCCATTGACACCCCTGTTCTACTACATTTCCATTCACTTATACAGATCTTCTCATACATATGTTGATGCTCATATGAAATGAAATGACATTCAAAATGTTAGTGGCGTGCGGGCGTGTGTGCGTGTGTGTTACCTGGCTGTGCTGCCTGGCTCATAACTCTGATCAGTCGCTCTACCAGTACCAGGCTGTAGGAGCTTTTCTCCTGGTCAGGAACTGGCAGCTGCAGACGCTCCAGAAGATCTCGTTTTATACCTACAGGCAGGCAGCCCAGGTAAGGAAATAGTTGCATGCAGATTTGGTGACACAAACATTACTACAATAGCAACGATAACTACAATAGGGTAGGTCAATTCGGAATTGAAAAGTTCTCTGCCAAAGACACCATGGAAATAAAACAAATGTATTTAGTTCTCTTCAGTCAGTAAAGTCCTCTTTTTAGAAATACAAGTTGCTGTGCACAGCCTTTATGAACCTCCAATGTGGATGCCAGATAACTTCATTCAGGTATGTGGAATGAGCCACTATAATCAACTAAATGAATGTACATGAGTACAAATGAAAAGAAAGGCCAACCTTTGCTGTGTGAGACCGCAAAAAGCAGGCAGAGGACAAACAGGGCATGGTAGTCGTCATGCGTGCAGTCAAGAGCACTGTACACCATGTCTAAGAATGGTCTGCAGAGAGAGCGAGAAGATATCAGTTCGTAGACACGGTCTTTGGTTTTATTCATTTTTTTCACTTCTAGACCAATCTAACAGTTCGGTGTGTTCAGATGTGTCTGTACATGCACCTGCTCCTCTGTGTGTGTGTGCGGGTAGCTGCAGCGGTCTTCTCTTCATCAGTGATGTTCTGCTCCGTCAGCTCCGAGACCTTACACTTCTCCATCACCACCATCTCTATCTCTGTGAAGGCACACGCAAACGTTCTGACATACATATCCATAAAATGTGAAGATTTATTTAAAATACATCACACACCCTAAACAAAAACACATAGCTATGAAGAAAAAACAAAAAACAATTCTTATGGATGTAGAGCCTGATGTGCTTCCTTCTCACCATTCACTGGTTCAGAAAATGAAAAGGGGGCCAATCAAACCACCAGTGTCTGTTTACTATTGATTGGAGAATAAAATATTGATTTTCAAAGCATAAAATGTACAATTTGATCAAAATGTATTTAAATTGTAAGGAATGTTTCAACCAATGGTTTACAGAATGTGACCCAAGTTACGATCCATCCTTCCAAAAATGTATCACTTATCAGATCAATATATATATCAGACCTAAATAGGGTAGGTGTTGTTTTTCCACTTAAGTGGTACTTTTGTTTCACTTTGAAACTAATCTGTTGCTCTGCAGCCCACATCACGATGCTATTTCTGTTCAAACACATGATGTCAAATTTATTTAAGCCTTCAGAAGCACTGAAGCCCTGCACAAAGACTCTGCAAAAAGAGTCTAATCAGTCAAAGTAAAGAAGGAATCATTTCAGATGAGTGAAATGGTTACTTTGGTACTACACACACACACACACACACAGACACGCTACCAAACACACATGCACACAGAGCAGGAGTAAGAGACAGGCGGAGAGGTGAGGAGCACAGGATGGATGGTGTGTCACCGTGGAAATGGACAGTCAACTGCCATGGAGATTGTGTTGCACATATGATCAGTGGTAGCCACGGTAACCATGGGAAATTAAAATGTGCCAAACAGGGGAAACAGCAGAAGGAGGGGTTCCTCATCTCAAAACTAGCCAAAGAGATCTTTTTGATAAAATTCTAAAAGTCTTTGTTTTTGTCGTTTTTAAAATTGTTATTTTAGCCTCAACTTTTAACCCTCTTTGATTCTTTGACATTTGTTGTTTTTAACATGTTTCCCTTTTTTAGGAATCATGCATGTCCTTAACTTGAGAAATGTCTTACCACTGCTCAAGAGCCTGCATATTCTAATCTGAATTTCACAAATAAACTGAAAATGTGTGGAGATGACAACAACAGTCACGTGCACACTTCAGCGCCCAACATGAAAAGCAAATAAGCAGGGCACATTTACAGTAAAAGTTAAGCTGCAATCATCTTTTTGAATGATTCTGTCTTATAAGAGATTATTTATCTCTCTTCTGTTTGGAGACGAGGGCTACTGCTGCTGTGGTGGCTGTTGGGTAACCAGGGTGTATCATGGGAGACTGTGTCTGACCGATGGGAGTAAAGAAACACACAAACACAGTCCTGTACTGCTGTGTCCAACAAGACACACTCACCTTCCGCTGTCTCCCCACTTGCTCTGCTTCCCTTAGAACTCCCTCCTCCTCCTCCTACTCCCTCTGTACCTTTTCCCTTCTCTCTCTCTTTGCCTCCCTCCCTCTCTCCTCCTCTGCCATCATCGTCCCAGCCGTCCTCTCCTCCTCCGCTGCCTCCTCCCCCTCCCCCAGCCCTTTCGTCGTCGTCCTCCTCGCCCAGGTTCTTGTAGTTTGGCCTCTTCTGAGTTCGCTTGCGGCCGCGGTGGCGGGACAGCTCCAGGGAGCGCTCCAGAGGCTCTGGGGGCTTGGTGAACCGACGCACACCTCCGCCACTGGCCTGGGGGGTTAGAGAAGGACAAAGAGGAATCAGAGAGGCAAGGGTAGGGCAAGACTGGAAGTGAGGATCACTGTTTTTTATCAACTTATTTTATCAACTCAACATTGTAATCCTTTCTGGCAATCCTGAAAGTATTCATATGCTTTCAAAGACATTTTTGTTTAAAACAAAGCAGTGGCCATTCTGTGTCTTGTTTTATTATGTCTACAATGGTATGAAAGTGGTAATACAGCACCATACCTTCCAGTCTGTGCTGAATACAAAACAGATAACAGTTTAAAACAAGTGTTAACAAGAAAATTGGAGGGGTGTATAAAAATGATATTCTGGAGTAAACACACTCAGAGGCTGGATTCTTAGAATTGTCCGGTTTCCAGAAAGCAATATTTCTTGAACCGTTTACTGGTAGATGTGCACGCAAAAAACAGGCACAAGAACACATACACACACAAAAATACACTTACATTACTGATGTGCCTATATCTTCTCACACAGAGCCTTACAGTAAATCCTTCTTGCACTATCTCATTGATCAAAGTCCGTTACAACTCACAAGCCACTTCCTCCATGATAAACTTAGCTAGAGTAGAGACGAAAATGACCATTTGACACACAACCACATACACACAGTTGATCACTCGCTTTGAGGCCACTTCTGTGAAGCCATACTGGAACTAGAACCCATTTCCCTAGGCCTCAACCACAAGCACACACACACACGAAACAGCTGGTAAATGATAAAATGTTGAGCAAATCATAATGACAATAATTCATACTAATAATTCTAATGATAAAACTGAATACAGAAATGTGTCTGTCAAAGATTACACTTTTTTTAAATGGTTTGTGTTTCAGAAGAAGTCAATCCTATTTTTAGACCCTGAAGCATTATAAAGATAATAGCCTATGCTACTCAATTCCCCAGAACACTTGGAGAGATCTTTTTAAAATCAGTCCTAAAGCCAGCCATACTTTTAACACAATTTAAATATCTGTATAATCTATCTCTATCACTTGGTACATCGAAACACTGTATTTGCTGCTAAAAACCTAGTGCTAGTATCAGTGTGTGTGTTGCACCTGTTAGCTGACACTGTTCTGGTAAACCGCTCACACTGAGCCTATGCTGAGAAATTAATGGAGGTCAGGGAGCAAGTAAGGCACACACGCACACCAAAAAATTGCACCATTTGCAGGTGAAAGATATACTTGTGAATGCACACAACTAAAACAGCTGCATGTGGTTTTAAACAAAGATACGTGTAGAGGCATGCAAATGTTGACATCATGTATCTAACCGGTGCACTTGCAAGCAAACGTGTACAAAAAAGAGAGAGAGAAAAAAAACACATCTTCCAGGAAAGAGATTTGGGTTAGGTGAGACAGATCTGTCAGTGTTCCATCATGTGACCTAATTTCCTGCCACATCACAGACAAACAGAAAGTACTATTTGACCACCTGCGCAAAACAGAGACCATGCCTCATTGGTCTGTGTTTCATCTACAAAAAAATAAAGAAATCACATAATAACAAACAGGCAGAATGAGCAGACACATACATTTGAACAGATGCAATGAACAAGGACACAAAGACACACAAATTACTGCAAGATAAATGCACAAAAAAAAAACACCATTTAAATTATTAACCAGTTTGATATTCTGAATAATAAAACCATAGTTGTCTCCCAAATAGAGAAAAAGATTAATTCAAGGAATGGCGAACAATGTTGTGCCTTTGAGGAAGGCAAGTCTTCAAAGCAGAGGCAAAACCATAGAGGACAAATAAAGAGAAAAAACATAGAAACTAAACACAGAAACTGTGAACCATTTCAATGGCTTCCACAGTTTCTATACACTATACTTCTCTAATCTTTGGAAAACTAACATATAGTTAATAATGTGGCACTTTTAATAAAATGCAGAGACAGAGAAAAGCCCTCCTGAATGAATAGCTGGCGGGTACTAGTTTGGGTCTGGCTGCCTCCTATTGTGGTAAAGCAACTCTGTTAAGACATCACGCCTCAACTCACATTCACTGAAAAGGTAGGCTGCTTCTTACAACAGTCACAGATCTAGCACACACACGCACACACACACACACACACACACACACACACACACACACACACAGCACAGAGAATAACCACAGAGATTCTCAGAAACGCTCACTAGCTCAGCACACCCACATGACTTTACAAACAGATGGTCAAAATAGAACAAGAGGGAGAGGGGGCACTAAGGAAGAGAAACTGAATCACAGGAGAGGAAGAAAAGGAAGTGAGAATTTAAACAATACAGGTGAGGGGAATCTGATGGGGAAGATGAGGGGGAGCCAAGGGGGAGAGAGAGATAGTAAGCTAAAGACAAAGAGAAAAGGG
>JAVQJD010044134.1:0-17780 GCA_036023655.1 Nannoperca australis
CCCCCCCCCCCCCCACCACCCCGGGCCGGGGGGCGGGGGGGGGGGGGGCCCCATGAGGGTCATACCCACGAAATGCTCTCATGTATTTCTTGTGTCAAAAGGGCCACAGGGAGGTCCCATCCTAAATCCTGTTGCCTGAGAAATGAAAGAACTTCAGAGGTTGCCCGGTCCACTGTCCTCCGGGCCAGACCCCAGAACTAATCTCTTTCATCTCCACTACATGCTGGTGGAGGGGGGAGGGGGGGAGTTGGTTGGGATGAGGGGATGCTAGAGACTCTTCCTCCTCCTCTGGGATCTTTGTTTCTGTCAAGCAGATCACCTCAGGGAGATGTGGCTGAGCCCTCCTTCTCTATCACCCTTCCCTCTTTGCTGTATAACTCCACTGATCCCTCCGCACCACTTCCCCACCTCCCTCCCTCTCTCCCCCCTCCACTAAGCCTTCCCCCTAGCTCCCTCTTGCCTTCTCTTCCCCTCCCTCCCCGGGCCTCTGAGCTGGACTGCCTTCCCCTTGGCTTTCCCCTCTTCCTTCCTTCCTCAGTTCCTCCACTAATAGCTCCCTTGTTCCTGACTAGTCAGGGCTGCCAGTTGAGC
The DNA here is from genome assembly GCA_036023655.1 of Nannoperca australis. NCBI lineage: Eukaryota > Metazoa > Chordata > Actinopteri > Centrarchiformes > Percichthyidae > Nannoperca > Nannoperca australis. Next base: position 592 of record JAVQJD010044134.1, read on the forward strand.
GGTCATTCGTGGAAGATTCATTCTCGGCACGGTAATTGTAAACAGACAGAGAGAGCGAGAGAGGGGCATTAAACCTAGTGGACACAGACAGAAAGCAGAATGGAGGAGCTCTCAACTCTGTCTCTTTCTTGGACTCCTCCTTTTTCTATCTCTCCAATATCTCCAACATCTTTATTAATTATCCATTTGCCCCGCCTTCCAATCTCTCATCCTTCTCCGCCTCCCCTATTTTTCGCCCCTTATAATTCAGGCACTACTTACATCCATAGACAATCTGTGTGTGTCTTGCTTCACTGCTAAATGTTGCATGGAATAATGTTACGCTCTCAAATCCTTAATAGAGTCCAGCATCACTCTTTCCAGAAATGGAGTCACGTTAGTTGCATTTTGCGTTTATTCCAGCTCCAGGGAGATTCATGCACACAATCATACAATACAACAAATACATATATCCTCACTGAAACTAACGAACCCATTGACTGTATTGAGACCCTTCTATTTGGTTTTAGTGAACAAATGAGCCCTGAATATTGTCTTGACAGTATTTATAGCAAACCTTGTCAAACTCTTCCTAGCGGACATGCTTCGGACATCGCTGCCAATGGCAGAATCGAATAAAGTAATCTTGTTGTTAGTGTTCAGTTATGAGTACGTATCAAATCAGTAGGTGAAATAATGTATTTAAACATAAGCTATTTTGTCCAGGTAGAAAATTTAAGCAAGGTTGGCTTTCACTGCATTTACATAATTACATTTTATGCAATCAGCTAATATTGTAGTCTCTTAGACCGTTTCCAGCAAGCTAACTTATCAATAATCAGTAGTTAATAAGGGTACATAATCGAGCTACAGAACTCTTAACAATACTGGTCTATAAAGGTTCTACTTTAAGTAATAGAAAGACCACATTTAAACACTATTTGCAGTTCAGGGCTCTCCTCTTCACTGCTGTATTAAGAATGTGATTTTTAAGCAGGAGTACATTTCTTCAAGTTTCCTCAGTAAAAACAAAATGCGTTTGTTGGCTGGTGGAAACCGTAGACATCAGAGAGGATGACACAGGGAGTGTGTGTGTGTGTGTGTGTGTGTGTTAGTGAGAATCTCGTTGTGCCAGGCAACCAGACCTGTCCCTGACCTCAAATGATTGCTCCTTAAACCATGTGCCATCAGCGGGCAACCTGTTGCTTCTTTCTCTCTTTTCCCTGCTTATATCATCTCTACTTAATTTCTGAATCTATTTTTTTTCTTGTCCTTTACCACACTTTTTCTCCAGCATACTCAATGTCCAGCAGTAGTTTGGGAAACGATTTTGTTGGTGTTATCAAACCAAGCATGTTTTGCAACCAGCAGTGTATCCCTTATTGTCTGCTTCAACCCCTATCAGCTGCTTTCCAACTGTGTTACTACTTTTTCTCATTCAAGGTGTGTAAGCTTTGCTACATGAGAGTGTTTACTTATTTGCGCTCTGACACAAAACCACTAAAAGACCACATACCCAGCTATAAACATACCATAGTAAGCTTTAGCTTTGTGATCTCCTGTGTGTTTTCACTCAGTTAGCTTTTGTTGCATGCAATAAACGTGACTCAGTTTTTAGGTCATGCGTAAACATTTGCGTTCAGATAATGCACTTTCCATAAGCCATTATGAAAGTTGTCTAAGACATGATAAAAGTATAGGAAGGAAGTACAGGAATGACAAAATGGGCACTATTCTTTGTATTTTTCTACATGATCACCATAAAACCAAAAAAGTATTTGTCTCCTATTTTATTTATGTCTGTGGGTCTGACCTTTGGCCTCACTTCGCTGCTAGTTATGTTGGTAATCAAGGAATTTAAGCTTGCCCTACTATCACAAGAATGTAAGTACAGTCTTATGGCCTGAACCCAAACTATCATTCCACCACATTCTCAGATAACTTATGTTTACAGCACAATGCAACACAAGCCTTTTCCTCTGGCTGGACCCACAATTCGTACAGATTTATTTCCTTTTAAGAAAATAGGGGAGACTAAAAAAAGAATGAGGTTGACTGTTGCTGCTGCCCTTGAAAGCATTTTGTGCCATGATATGGTGTACGGTTTCTCTCAAGACAAACAAAGCACACTAAATGCAGCACGGCCAATTGGTCCTATCCCGAGTTAAGGCGGAGGGAATTGGAGAGAAACCAATTAGGAGACGGAAGCCACTAATTAAAAGCTGCATGCTCTACAGATTGCATCAATTTTATTTTCTTTAGCAATAGCCAGGCCCATAATTTCAGAGCTTGCTTGTACACCAGTGCACATTCCAGAACAGCTGCCTTGTGCACAGAGGCAGCACTGTCTGTCTACCCCTCTTCCTTGTTGGTAGTTGGAATGAGGAAAAGAAAACAGCACAAACTGGGGAAATTGTGAAAAAACTGGAGACATCCACATCATTCAGAATAGACGAGAAACCATTCATTAAATGTTTTCAACAAGAGTCTGTTTGCAGAAATGTTTCCCCTTCCTGGATTAGGTTCCGTGGATTGCTGCCAATACATTGCATTATGCTCGAGTGGTTTGGGTGGTTAACCAATACGCTTGCTTTGGAAAGCTGCAGGGAAACGTTGAGCACCTGAGGAAAGCCACATGGTTGCTCTGAACAGTGGACTCACAAAAGAACAGGGCCTGTATCCACGAAACTCTTCCAGAGTAATGGTGTTCATTTGGCAGAGTGACCCAGAGCACTTGTCTTTGTGCTCTTATTGTAAAATGAGGATACACAAGACGTTTTCAGTTTTTTTGTGGTTAGAGCGGATGGGCAGCACTCCCAGAAATAGGCAACAAAGTGAGCCAAAGAATCACAAAACTATTCAAATATTTCCCTGGCTATGTTGCTATGTGATTGAAGCAACACTGTGGACATTGATTCCCACATGACGAACCTGAAAGGTTTCATTATTTATTCCTGAGTGAAAAAATAAAGTCGCTGTGACATAAAATCTTATCAGGATAGACTTTGAAAAAGAAAAGGGCGCTTGCTTGTTTTATATAAAGGTCAACTTCCTGATTCTGTTTCTCGCACATTGTTTTACAGGTGATTACCTAACACCTCTTGGCAACTTTTCATATCAAGCTGTTGTGTAACCAGTGTACATTAACCCTCAGGATACACACACACACACACACACACACACACACTTGATAAGATCTATTTTGGGAATTAATTTCCTCTAGTTCTGTTAATTTTCTTAGCTGTTGGGGATATATTCCAGTGTTTGAAATATACAATTATTGTTATGCACAAGAAGTCAAAGCAAAGACACACACAAACACACCAACAGACAGATACACACTTTTTGCAAGTCCCCGAGACCCTAGGGCACCAGATACATAATACACAAGTGTGTCCTGAGTCCTCTTGTCAATGCTGCCTTTCCAGCAGTGACCGCTGTGACACTCCAAGGAGGATAAAGCCTCCCCAAAGCCAACCCTTTTCTCAAATGATAGAGAAAAGAAAAAAAGAGAGGAAATAACTTTGAGCTTGTCTCTTCCCTTCCATTCCACCATATGTTTTTTTCCAGACCTCGAATCCTGGAGGCTGACCTTCCCTCTTGAACTGGATTTTTTCTGTACCCTACACCTTGGATTTCAGGAAATGTACAAAACAGGATAGCACAGCACAACATATTTCTTGTGTTAGTTTTCCTTTTTCTTGAGAGACAGAAAACGCTTGAGGATCCAGTGACATCAGCAGCCAAGGCTAAAGTGTTTTCTTCTGTAATCTGCATGGTATTCAGATCTAAGTCTCGCTCTTCAAAATGTGATTGTTCAGTGATACTCAAACATTACTCTGTGACAGCTTCAATTACTATATTTTGAAGAAATACAGTTATATCCAACCTACATCGAAGAAACATCAACCTTTGAATCTAACTTTGTAACCCGCAAATCACAATATTAGTGCTTACTAAATGCTTTGCATTTATTTTATTGATGTGTTTATGATGATTGTTGAGTGCCAAACTCTTTCAGAAAAGCAGGGGTACCAACAAATTCAAAGCAAGCACACTGGCCTCGTTCTACAGTTGTTTCCAAAGGAGCCAACTGTCACCAAGTAGGATGTGATTTGCATGTTGAAACAGACAGGTCTAACGGCCCACGAGCCCCTCTGTAATTAGTGGGTAGGAGGCATTATTTGCCTTTCAGTCCAGCTTTGCAACATTGTTCAAGATAGGGCACTGTTAAAAACTATAGACACAGAGGTGACTGTCCTTTTCCCTTGGTCATAGTCATAGCAGCCCATTTACATGTTTCTCAGTTCAAGATCAATTCTAGTCTGTTTCCACCCAGCCTGATAGTAATTGCACCAACATTTCTGGCAGTATATTCTTTTATATGTCTTTGGTAGAGTACCCCTCCATTCGTGCCATGTTTTTAAATTATGGATTCTTAATTGAAAACGTAACATTTTAAAAACGTGCTATTGATATGAACAATCCCCCCTTCCCCAGACTTTTATTAGCTTGACTTTGTCTAGCAAAGGACAAAGCGACTCAGTCATATAATCTAGTTTTAGCATTCAGTTCCCTGGCATTACAAACTGTATGCCCAAAGCGATAAACACTTACAGCTTTAAAGCTGACACAAAGCTTTGCCATTCCCGTCCTCAGTGTATTTTTAGTATGAATGTTTTTATTGGCAACTGCTGGTCACTGCACCTGTCAATATTTTTGGCAACACCGTAACTGTGTTGCGTCCATGCTCTGGACTCACCCACTCTCCACGTTCCTTACCATGTTTGCTTTTTCCAGTATTTTTCCTTCTCCACAATCAAGGGGGAATTATCTGTCTTCCGGGAAAAAAGGGGCAGCCAACTAATTTTAGATTGACTTGATTGAGCCTGGAGGTCAAAGGGATCAAAACCACATCCGTTGAAAACCAGGGATGCTAATTCTAACCATAACATAGCTAACATGTGTTTTTGTTCTCCCCAAGCACTGATTTGAGACCTGCTTGAAGTGTAGCTCCGGGGCTGCTGCCTTCTCCACTGCACTCACTGCAAAGGACCATTCTTTCTTGTGGCATGTTTTGTGGATATTGGCCCACCATGTGTATATTTATAGAGACCGGGTCATGACACATGTCCATGGACTACTTGTTCTTTCTTAAGGACATAAGGCAGTCACTTTCCAGTGCTCACTGTTTTTGTAAGTGTGAGTGTAGACATTTTATTGTAGCATAATTCATTTTCAGGGTGTTGAACCTTAAATTAAATTTGTCAGGAATCCTGTCAAAAATCCTGTTTGTGCAGGGCCAAAGAGGTTCTTTGTCACAGATTTGGCTACTAGCTAACCTAGACATGTAGAAACAAAAACTCTAGGTAACACAGTAAATACCAATTCCAATTCAAGAACAGACTGATAATCATTAAAACTATTTGCAACAGCTAAACTGTAATTTTGAAGTATCCCATTTAAATTAAGTTCTCTATCTATCTGTCTGTCTGTCTGTCGATTTATCTGTGTTTCTCTATAATCTTTTAGTTTTCCCCTTGGCCTGACTACTTAATTACAGTTTTGGTGCTTTACATGCAAGGTATGTTCCAAGTGAAATGACATTATTGTGTTTCAATCAGGTCAAAGAGAGTATTTATTATTTTGAGAGGTTTGTCAACAGCATCAATACAGGGCTTCTTGAGAAATGGCATGAAGACGAATGGTCAGACTCAATCTTTGCCGTCTTCAAAGGTAGCCTGTTAATAACAACATTGTTAGCGGTTTAGCCCTCAGGGTTTGCTGTGGAGATGCTTAACTGTGGCTAACTACCAGACCAATTACTTACAAAGACGACCTTAGGAAGAGACACTCGATGCTGCTGCCACGGGAACAATCCCAGTTCCCTACGTCCACCCTCCCATTTGCTCTAATAGCTCTAACCTAAACCCTGATCCACTGTTGGCTGAAGCCTTCAGGCCATTCTCAACCCCAAATCTAGCTTTGTGTCACCACTTTTCCTGTCAAGACTTTGTTATGGCCATCTTTGGCTTGGTAAGCTGATATTTTATAATGTGTTTATTGGTGGTGGGATTTGACTAATGTAGTTTTCAGGGTTTTTCAGTTTCATGGGAAAAAATGGGAGGAAATTATTGTATGTATCCTGTAAAGTTTGAACTCAAAAGCTCAAGGGAAGGCAGTAGTTCACAGATGGGAAAGGGTTCCATTAATAATACTTAAGCATCCTATTTATATTTACCACAAAACTCATATTGGCTGTCAGTATGTCACCAGTCTGGGTTATATGCTTCTATATTTAAGGCCATGCAGACCGGAGACTTTTTAGACGCCTGATGTTTGTTTGCAAGGCGCTATAAAACAATGGCTGTTTGTGGATCGGCAAAGGCAGGAAGTGTACAGTATCCTTTCTGGAAAATACACATAGCCCAGTCACTTCATTAGTCTTCCCAAGCGCAGCAGTATGGGAGGGATTTAACACAATTATAGTCAATAAGGGAAGTGAACTAGCTCACAGACTAGCGTACTATCCATCATTCTCTAAGCATGCTGCCAAGTCAATGGAGACTTCGCTGCAGTTGGTCGAGCCGGCAGTTGTTTCTCATTCCTTGAGTCCTCTGCAATCCCCCCGGCTTAGTCCCCATCTGGCTGGCGGTTCCGTGCTAAAGCTGTGAGATGCGTAGGGCCTAATTCCTACACACTAAAGCATTACCGTCTGTCCAGGGCCCACCGAGACAAGATGGTCACCAGGTGTCTTCCTGTCTTCAAAGTGTCGGTTGGAATTGGAACCACATTGGCAAAACAGCGTGCCATATTAATGAAGTCACTGTGATCCAAATGGGTGGGTGGGTGGTACGGAGGGGGATAATTGGAGAAGCTGTGCCTGCCTGTAAAGGGCCAGGGGATACTGCTAACCCTTCCAGCCTGCCCTTTAGCCCCCAGCAGACTGCTGTTTCTTTCTAATGTGGCCACTTTTATTCTTGAATCCCCTCCTCCCTGCTTCATCCACTCCTTCAAAGGCAAATTTATCTTTCATCTATCTTTGCTAATGGTATTAAGGCAGCTCATGCTTGTGAACACAGCCTCCACAGCTGGAAGGCCTTAAACAGCTTCAGAGAAAGAGTGCTAGCAGAATGTTTTTGTGTGTAGGAACAAACTAAATATTTGTACTTTACAAGCCCAGCAATATTGCATGGTACAGGTTATCTTTTAACAAACAGGAAGTTGTGACTGCATTGTAAGATTGTACAACATGCTTCAGTGTATCTTTTCGTGACCCAGAACACTTTTTGATGCAGATAAATGTGAATCATCAACAGCTTTGCATTTGGGAAGCTCTTGCTGTTCTGTTCTGTCATAGAAGCTACGCACATCCTCTTTGAGAACTTTATGGCCATTTGTGGTTCATTTCAAGGTTGCATCTCTTTTTTGCTATTTTGGAAAGGCACATTAGATTTAATTTGGCACATTGGCTACCCAGGCCCAGTTTCATTAACAGTGTGGAGGGTGCACTCTCATTGCCCTCACTGACGGAAAACCAAGCAAGTAGAAAAAAAGTTTTTTTCTCTGAAAAAGCACCAGGGGGACTATTTCTGTAGTCTTAAATTGTTAAAGAGGGGATTGGGCCCGAGGAAGGGAGGGGGGCTGGTGTTCAGTTGTGAGCAGCAGACTGTTTCACGTGCCAGATCTGTAATGCGTTCCTCCAGGCTGGGAGCTGGCTGAACTCTGGGCCACGGCGCTCCGGGAGAGGAAGTCCCATGCCTGGGGAGTTTCAGACATCCTGTTTTGGAGTGCCATTGGCCAGGACTGGGCCTGTTGCACGCCACCTGCAGACTGTAGGATCACATCTGCCAATAAACCGGGGACGGCAGCCGAACGTCACCCACCTCCTCGGAATGGTTTCTCTTTGTCTCACTATCTACCTCCTGCTTTTATTTTTTTCAAACTTTCATACCACCACATCTAAACTTCGCTTTCCAAACATACAACCCCATTAAAAAAAAATTAAGTAAGCTGTAGATAAACTTGAAAACAACCCAAAAATGTATTTTTATAATATATTATATTTAATACATTCATCTGCCATATTTCTCCAATCCTGGATGATTTTCCAATTCTCTTAAATAACATTGTATAATTTTGAAGGAATGTGTCTGGAATCAGTTCTTTAAAATAGTGTGTATGAAAGAGAGGACTTCAACTGACATATCTGCCATGATTTTACATATTTTTTGATAAATATGCTCAAAACAAAAAACATGCTCACATTTATTTCATGAATAGTATTGCAACTGTTTGTAACAAGGACCCACTACTCCAAGAACAGCACACCATTTGTTGGGATTTCATTTGCAATTTAGAGATATGATGCCCCAAAGAAAATGTCCCAATTCATGTCTCATAATCATATATCCACAATGTATACCCTTCCATTACTATTCAGAGTCTTGTCATTGACCTTAAATGCTGTAACACAGTGTTCGCTCTCTGACCAGCCCAGCTCTCCCTGTTCTCAGAGTCCCCAGGAGCTGATAGCGCAGGAAGTTTGATGGAGATAGTGCTCCCTTGGTTGTTGCTATTTAGGACAACAGGGAAGGGTTTGTGTCTGTCTCGACCCATCCTCCACCCCTCTCCTTCCTGGATTGGCCTGATCTGTTTATTGAGTCATTCTCACCAGTCCAGCTGCATTTTAGTTCTCCCCGTCCAAATGACCACCATGTGACTTCTTTCCGTCCTACACACTATCAGCACGGCTTTTTCAGAACCGTCTGATCATTCCTTGTCATTCCCAGCGAGAGGATGATAGCAATGTACTTTTGATGTGGACAATGCATGCAATTTAACCAGTTTAGTGTTGGAACTGTGGCTTGCAGGTTTTATGAACGATGTAGGCATTTGCTCATACGTCAAAACAAGAGGTGGGACCCATCAGGATTATATTTGAGTTAATGTAAAGTGATGGATTCATCATTCATTCAAGTTTATATATTATATTATATATACCTCATATAATATCATATCTTTTTGCTTGTTCAAATTAATCTATACCTTAAAGATCATGTTATCTTACACAGAAAATCCCCCAGTTATATTTTCATATGTTCTTTTCGCGGCAAACAAAGTACACTCTGGTGGCTCTGCCACACACACTCTCACATATAGTTCGCAAACAAGCGGTGTCATGGGACTGTGGGATACTCATCTGGAATCCCTCAACTGGCCTGAAAAGTCCTGAATGCTGTCGGGGCTCAACTTCTAACCCCAGGAAGACACCAATAGACCCTGTAGCTCAACTTCAAAGGGCCAGCACATCAAACGAAACCGAGCACATAGATGGTCAGCCGGGTTAAAAATTAGCATGAGCCCTCCCATTTGTCAGTCCAATGACTTATACACATATTCTCCCAATTAAAACTGCTGTTTTGTCAAGGAAGCAAAGCAGTGGCAGTCAAAATGCAAAGGCTTGTGTGCATTAAACTTAATAGTGGATGCAGCCAGCACACGTCATAGGCTGCATGAGCTGCTGATCTGCTGTACCAGAAAGTTCTCATGCTAAATATAAAATGTTATGTCATGAACAGGGGCTGGCCCCGTCCGCAAAAATGAAAGAAAAGATAAAGTAAACATCTGTCTATCTGTTTTATTCTCTATCTTTCCCCCCCCTCCTATCTCTGTATGCCCCTTGCACCCCCCTCCCCATTCCCACACCATCCCCCCTGTAACCCTGACGCTAGCTTGTCTGAGTGGCCTTTTGCCATGCATTCCTCCCTTCCCTGTTTGGCCTCTGTCTCAGGAAGTGGCCCAATTAGTGGATAAACACCATAGAGGAGATGGGGAGAAGGGGTAGGGCAACTCCCGCCCCCTGCATGCCAGTACTCTGCAAAAGATGGAGAGGAGCTGGGGATCTGTGATGAGGGGAGAGGAAGTTAGAGGTGGGGATTGCAAGTGGACCAATAAATAAAGGAATGATTAAAATTCCCAAGCACAATGAAGATGATGATGCACACCACACTCCACTCTGTAAAAGTCATCCCAATTTGTTTCTACAAACAAGTCGGTCATTACTAATTAAGAACTATTGGAAACTTTGAAGAAATGGGGCAGGATTTGACGTCAACATCCTTTTCTTTTTTGCACAACCCTGGTATTTCTTTAAGCATTTTGTGTACTTTGTTTGCATTAATTGGGGAAGAAGCTCAAGGCATGTAATTAAACTTACCAATTAGTCAAAAAGGACATCTCTTGTTTTGGGGATATGCTAAGAATTTATGAAAAATTTATAATAAGTAATGTTTCTTTTAACATGTGAGGTAATGTAAGGACTCCCAGAATTCAAAGCGGATTATTGGTTGGGTTTGCCTGGAGTGACATGGTACGCACAATTGCGGTTCTAACTATCCGCAGATTAACTTGTGCACACTGTCGACATCATAGCCTTAGGGCAGGAAATCATGATCTGCAAATAGCAATCTTAATTAGGCATGTTTATCATCAACTCAAACCACATATTTTATAGTTAATTTCCTGCCCACTTTGCTGTAGTGGTTTTATTTTAACAAGAGGTTCCCTGAGTTTGGATTACTTTTTTCATACTTTTTTTTCCTTTTGCACCTCTGTCTCATATATGATCACCGTGAAGATGAAAAAAAGTGTTTGCTGTGTCTGCTGTCATATTTCTGTGGAACCAAATCTCCTGGTTGTTTCTGTTGTTTGTGACTGTACAGTCAGGGTACAGTTGGTTTTGGGGTGAGAAACTCAGCTAAATTACTCAAATGTACAGTAACATAATGTTATCAGGTTAGATTCCCTCCTTCCCTCAGATTGCAGTGGAATGCAGTGGAGTGATTTGCAGGTGACACTGACTTGGTGTGTGCACATGGCTAACCTCAGGAAGCACTTAGTTTGACATATGACACTCCCATGACCCCAAGGTAAAACCCATTGAATCTGCTTAGCATTTGAAAACTGAAGAAGTAGTGGACTTTAACTGGAAATCACTCACTGACAGGTAAAGTAAATGTGCAGGAATCACTTGGTGACATTGGAGAAGAGACATATTGACAGCTAACAGAACTGTGTACCACACATTAATGTAAAGTACATTATACACATGCCAATAAAACCTTAGATGAATTAAGAGTGCAAAGCATACTGTGGTAAGTGCAACAGATTATACAGTGCTAAAAATCTCATTATTATGTCATTTTTATCAATAGTTAAATTATTAATATATTATTTTAAGCCATTGCATTAAGATGAGATACAATTAAGGCAGGCTGTTATGGACAATAATGACTCGATAAGGATAGATTTTGCAGTATGCACAAAGAAACACTGGCTTTCACGACAACAAAATCACAGTTAGTGTGGATAGGTCATTGGCTGGGCACTCCTACTGGTTATAGAAGATTTAAGTTAAGTTGCAGCACTGTACATTTGATAGTTACATTGTGAAATGTGGTCATCTCTCCACAAGCCGTCCAGCATCATGTACCATAATTCTTTTCGACTGAGACGGCATGCCATCCAAACTGAATTACAGCAGTACTTACTTGTCTGTCCTCTTGCTTTGAACTAAAATCAGTAATTTGATTGGCTGAGCTGCCCTCCCCCCCTTACCATATTACAGTTATTTCAACTGGCAAATATGTTCTCTGCATTCCACCTCCGTCAGTGGCGGCACATGCCGCTCCATTTCCCTGAAACAGTCACTTAACCAACGGTGCAATTACTATCCCTGTATGCCCAAACACACTTGGAACCGATGGTTAGATAAACAAATGTTACCCGATAAGTACAAATTATAGATGTATGGTCAAATTATAGATGCATGGACTACTCAGTTTTTTGGGGGAAACATTTAAACGACTATATTTTAGTCAGCATTTTAATATTGGTGTCGTTACCAGCATGTCTGAAAATGTTCGCATTCTTATTGAGATAGCAGGAAAGAGAAGCCCTGTCGGGATATATGTTCTTTTTTTCTCCTTTTTCCCTGGTTGGTGGCTCCGCATTTTAAAAGTGTTTGTGGAGCAGAGCAGTATACCATATGGCTGTCAGTGTGTATGAATTACTGTGAGCAGTTCCTCGGAGAAGTACTGAGATGCAGAAGATAACTGGAAAAGCAGTTTGCATGCACCTCTTTACACAGTGCGCACCTTTGACTGACGACTTTTTTGCCATAGAAGGAAATAAAAAGTAATAAGTTCTAGTTATTTTGCTCTGGGATCTGTGTGTGGATGGAGGCAATACAGGGGAAAAGTCAACTTCATATCTGTTTCATAGATACAGGAGAAAATGTCTTAAACAGGTCATAGTAGTCATTTTAATGAAATATTCTTACTCAGGGTATTCTGCCAAGGAAATACAGTTTCTGTCATGAACAGGCAGATTTAAAAGTGTAGAGTCAGTGTGAAAGGAGATATTAAAATTGAACAGGCACTTTGAGGTCACAGAGTAGTGCATGAAATATGCTTACTATGCCAACACTACAGAGCGGAAACACTTTCATGAATGCTCGTGATTTGTTAGATGAGGATATCTGAGACACTTACGGCACCTTGTAGCCGTCAAAGAAAGGAGAGAGAGTTAAAAAGCAATACATGGTGTTTTTGGGGGTGTCAATGAAACTAAACAACCCACAGGATATAAGACAGTAAGTATTCTATTATCTAATTTGCAAGAATGCAAGGCTTGAAACAAGATCTCCTAAATTACACATTACAGTGTTTGGTACATAAATAGTGATTTCCGCACACAAACCAAGAAAGAAAAAAAACATGCCTCCCACTGAAAATGGGATTCCTGTGAAAGTCAAGCTATTTATGGTATGCGCCACTTTCCACCCCTGAAATATCTGCTGCGCTCCTTTTTTTTCTTTCTTTCTTTCTTGACAGACAGTAAAAGCCACCTCCAGTCGAACTGCAAGCCAAGATTAAGTCTGACAGGCAAATAGCCACTCTTAAGACTGTGATGGCTCGTCTGTTGTCATAGCAGGAGTTGGAACCTTGTGCACACATACACACACACTGTAGTCCCCTCTCTGAGAGATTTACAAGGCCTGAAGTGCTGTGGAGCTACAGTAGAGTGGGGGCCCACTGTGGTGAGGGCCTCAGACAGAGAGAGGCAGGCGGTGTCCTGGGTTAGGGGCTCTAAAAAGGTTGTAGGTTATAAATACTTGACAGTGCAGTAAAGCTGTCACAGTCTTCCTGAAGCAAGCATGCACTTAAATATGAACACACACTTGCTTATATACACACACGACCCATCCTCAGGCCCAGCCTCCTCCTCTTTGTATCACTCCCTATTTGCCTACTTTCCAAGCAGCAGTGTACTTCCTGTGTAATCAGGAAGTTGGATGACAGAGAGGACGTCTGGGCAGCTTTCTGTCTCATTGTATAGCAGGCTTTATTGTATTTGCTCTGGCTGTGTGTATATGTGAGTATGTTATGGAGTGACAGTAATTTTACTCTGCAATCAGATATTTGCAGGAAGGACTTTTAATACCCTAAAGAACTGACTGAGACAGGTCTCTGTAATGAACAGTAATGCGAGAGTCACAAAAGGAATTAGTGATTTAAAGGAAAATTTCACGTATTTTTTATATTTTTTTCTGTATTATTCTCATAATTGTGACTGTTGTGACTATCATTGCTAACTTTACACGATTTAGGAAATGTGGACTCCAGCAAAAACATATATTGGAACGAGCAGGGTCGACCCTCATGATGCCTTCCAAGTTTTACATCTTGCTTGCGTGTGTAAAACGCATAGTTAGAATGGACAATGTCAATAAGATTTGAAAAATCCTTTAACAATACTCTCAGCTTTGCATTGACAGATTACAGGTTACAGGCTCCATCGCACTTGTGATATTGTTAACAAATTGAATTGAGTGAAATCAAACAGTAGAAATTCATATACTCTCTTCCCTATCACATGTACAATTAATGTATAATCTCAAGAACAATAGACAGTAATACAACGCAAAGCAGATGCTTAACCTGCAGTGTCAAACAATCACACACAGATAAGGCAATCCTTTAAACACAGACCTCTAACATGTAAGGATTTGAACAAAAGTATCCAGCTTCATCCAATATAATAGTGATGGCATGGCAACTATAGCTGACAAAGATATGGATAGCATAGATTCTCTAGATTGGTGTTTTGATGATCACTATCTAACACAATGCTCCATTATCCCGTAGGTGTTTGATTGGGTTCAGATCTGGTGACTGTGAAGGCCGTTGCATATGACCATTCAGTGATGTCACACCCTGTACTGATGTACCAGCCAGACTTATGTCCCTCCAATTATTTGTTCAGGGTTTTCCTTTCACGTGTCAACCATCTACATATTCATTAGTACAAGTAAAAACATATAAGATAAGTTTAGAATAAATCTAAAAGATAGTCTAACATTGTCTCCAGATGTTTGTCTTAGAGTGAGATAGAAAATCAATCCTCTTGTGTACAAGAAGGCATGTGCACCCATCCACACACACACATACACAGTCCATCATAATACACAAACCACTCCACTCACACTTACCTGAAACACTCCTACACAGTTAGCCTGCCTGGCACTGTACCCAGCACATGCAGGTTGGCTGCTGTTGATGCTTCACAGTGATAGCTTTAATATCTGTCACTGGAAAGAAGGGGTGGACTTACAACATCCTGACCTTAACAAAGACTCCCAGAGGAAGGGAAATGCCATTCTTTCCAACATATAACATACCAGTACCTGCATTGATGTGTGAAAAGAGCTTAATCATGTCGAGCGCTGCTCACTGTGGTGCTTATGTTCAAGCCCTGATTCCTTTTTCCTTCTTTGAAAGCTCAGGAACAAGGGCCCTTTTCTTTCAAGTGTTTTGTCATGGGTTTTCTTCTTCTTTTCTTTTATTATTATGATTCAACAAAAGGTGGTAGGACAGGAGAAAGGGTGCCGGCGAGGGGCCGCCCTCCTGAGGGTTTTATCTCACCCTGACTGTGGCTCTGTGAGGTTCCCACGAAAGGAAAACGAAAGGAAATCTCAGTTTGTTGTTGTTTCTGTAGCTTGTCATCACTGAGACCTGAAGACAATTAATTTGACCAGCAAAGCACCATCACCCAAAATTTTATGAATTATTTCGAAAGACCATGTACATTAAATGTAGAGGGCTTGTCTTAGTGACATCAACCTATGACATTATAGGTTTCCACAGCACATGGTAATAGACCATAATTATGACTCCCTATGTCACCTCTGTGGGGTGCAGTTTTCTGCAAATAATAATTATTTTTATTAATGATTCATCAGACTTTTGTTTGATTCGATTAATCCTTTGGACTATAAAATGTATAAAAAATTCCAATTCCAATTTCTCAGAAAAGCAAGATGACTTAATAAAATTGCTTTGTTGTCTGACCAACTGTCCAAATCCCCCAACAATTCCATTTACAATAATATAAACTGAATTATCAAAGCTTTTGCGAAGTAATTTTCTTTGGATTGCCTAATCGATAAACCACCAGGCATTTTGATATCTGAAACTCTCTCCCCTCACATCTTTCCAGCGTCAGAACCCAGGGTGGCTCTATCCCACAATTCTTATATCTTTGCTAAACACTTCACACAGTGATTGGCCACATAATCAAAATTGTACAGACTTCTCATGTGCACAACTGAGTGCAACACCATCAATGCCTTTAAGTAAAGACATTCCATAAGTGTACATCTTCATCCCCATTTGTTCAAAAAATGCTTCTAGCCCTGCTAAAATGTATGCCTGCATATTTAAGTGGTGTCAAACAAAACATATTCCCCTGTGAAAACATCAGCAGCCAGACAAATGCCGTGTTGAGTTATTGTATTGGCGTTTAGTCACCTTGCATTTATTAACACCAGAAACCCAAATATGAGAATTGACCCAAATGCTTGATTAGGAGTTGTTTTAATATCAAAAAGTGAGGACCTTGTACCTGAGCCAATGCGCCTTTCATGTTTTATCATTATAATGAATGAACGCTATGACATAAATAAAGGCCCTGAAATTTTGTCTCAACCTTATTCTGAGAACAAGAAGGTTTTCCTCTGTTGAAAAACCAAGATACCAAGATCTTCTGTTTCTCCTCATTTCATTTAATACAATTTTTGCATGACTTTGCACAGTATGTGTTAAGTCCCAAGGTTATGTGGAGCCCAGCCTAAACATAAACAAGTATTTTAAGAATTATAAAGTTCATTCCGGGGAGCCTTGTGTATGGGTTTTCAAATCTTTTATCAGATATATGATATAATAAGATATATAGAGGCTCAGCCAGACTGGTGGCAGTACACAGTGAATTCAAGGTGAACGTGTCTCTGCCAGGTTGGAACAGAGTTAGAACTTAAATAAAGTTCAAATCAACCCATTACCATGGTAGCGCGTGCACACGCTGCAGCTTCTCTCTCTCCCTACGAGACATTGTTTCTGTGTTTTTCATTACATCAGTCGTGGTCTGATCATCAGTTGTGGTTTTTCCTGTGTTTTTTGTACATCAGTTGTGGTGATCTTGTACGTTTTCGTCAAGTCTTCCTTTCATGAAACGGACATGCAGTCGAGAGGTTCTTCTCAATGTCAACAGAGCTGCATTTTTTGAGTTGAGCTCCACGGACGCAGAAGAGGGACTGCGGTCTGCTCCGGAGGCCTGTACCATCACCGACCCCCAGTCCTGCACCTCGCCCACAGTGGAGGCGACACAAGCGGTGTGAGAGGAAGCAGAAGCGAAGTACGAGCAGAGGTATCCTAGCTAGGCTAGCGGCTAGCCCTCATAAGCCGGCCATCCCCACCATCATGCTGGCCAACCGTCGCGGATCACGTCATCCAGCTCGAGCGGCTGACTTGCTATCGAGCAAGTCAGTCGGAAGAACCTCCAGCGTATTGTGAGGGCCGCTGAGAAGATCGTCGACAGCACACGCCTCTCCCGAAAAGCCATCTGCATTGCAACGGACCCCACCCACCCGTCACAGAGCCTCTTCGGCCTGCTGCCATCAGGAAGGAGACTGCAGAGCCTGCGAGCCGGGACCAGCAGACTGAAGGACAGCTTCCTTCACCAGGCTGTCGGGATGCTGAACTCTCTCCCTGCTCTTCACTTACTCTTGCACTACACCGTGACAGACACTGTATGTCTCTTTATACATGGTCTTTGTGCCAGGTTTGTTTGTTGTATGTTCTTTGGGTGAC
>JAVQJD010044147.1:0-21727 GCA_036023655.1 Nannoperca australis
CAAGAGTGCTGTGCATGAAATATATATATATATATATATATATATATATATATATATATATGTGTGTGTGTGTGTGTGTGTGTGTGTGTGTGTGTGTATGTATGCATGAGGTGAATTCAAGTGAATTACATTAGCCACGTGCATTGAATCTGAAGAGTTCCATTACACAATTCTTTATTTGGAAGAAATGTGTGCACTTGAGGGATGGCACCAACTAATACATACACATGTAAGTTGTTTTTGGACGCTAGGATTGTCACTTCATGATTTTCATGCAAATATTCATTTCATCTGAGTGTTGGAGTTACATTCTTAATGGAAGATATGTCAATTTAAAATGAAACATTTCATCTCTTAATTATGTCCTAATTCTGCTAAGCCTTTCCTCTATGTCTGCTCTGCTCCCGTTTTTTTTTTTCATTCCACAGGCTTTTCTCATAACAATTTCCTTTCCTCCATCATCCATCTCACTCTGTATTGCTCCCTCCCTCCTCATTTTGGAGGCACATGAGAAATGACACTGGACAAGTCCTTGTTGCTTTATTAATCCTTTAAGCTTCTATTCCCATTCAAATCAATGGCAGTAACTCCCAGTTGCCGTATCTGTGGACTCCTTAAATGTGTTTCATTTTTTCTCACTCTTAAACCTCATAAATGCACACACACACACACACACACACACACGCATACCGCTCACACACAGTGTTAAATAGCCTTGGCTCCCTATGGCCAGGGCTCTGCTAACCAGTCTGCTGCAGGAACAATTCATGGGCTGCTCAGTCAAATGGAACTCCAACCCATGGGCCTGTGAAACAGCCCTGGTCATAAACTATCACACACACACACAGCTATCCCTCCTCCCAACGCACACACTCACTCTTTGTCTTCACCGAGACCATAAAATCATTGCGACAGATGAAGGCAGGGAACAGTGTTTTTGTGCTGTTTTGCCCGTCACAGATTTCCATTACAAAGTCCTGCCATGAGTCTCGGAGAGAGAAGGACTATTGAAAAATGGACAGGCTACAAAATGCTGCTAGTCAGAGCCCATCAATGTTGCGTTTTCCCCACTGAATGGCTTGTCAGTAAAGGGTGGAGATGGGCTTTGTGTGAGAGGTAGGACTGAGCTGTGTTGGGCCAGACAATGGGTGGAGAGCTGATGTCAACTCCAGAGAGTGCATTCAGGGTTCATCATGTGGTATGTTATAAAGCCTCTGAAAAATATTCCTTTCATCTATTCCCAAGCTCTCCTCTCCTCCTTTTCTTCAGACGTTTCCGCTTTGTTCAGCATTTTCTCCCAATCAAATTTTTTGTCGTTAGCCTTCTTCTCTTTTCTTACATAACTTAGAAAGAATGCAGGGCTGTTATATACAGTACATTAGTGTTATTCTGCAGATTGTGAGTGCAAATCCCGTAATTCTCTGGCAATTTTATCTCCTCAATAGCAGGATTATATAAAGGCTGCCTTAACATTCGCTGATTTATCAGTGTGTTTGATGGAAGCCGAGCAGGCTTAGGAGAAAATAAATCATATTCCTGAGTTTGAATGAAAACTAAATATCAGCAGAGCAGAGGGACAGCAGGACAATAAACCTCTACCAAACCCCTGCTTTTTTTTATATATTATGTGGTGCCATGCGCAGGCACATTCAAAACGCTGTCTTCACCAGAAAAATGACAGCATCAGTCCACTATATCTAAAAAACCTACTGGAGGTTTTCTTGACTTTGTGGTCATGCAAATAATGAATGCCTTCTTTACTTAGCAAAAGTGGAAGTGGCATGGTATTCTTGTACTGGAAAAGATGCAAGGGGCTTCTGTGTTAGGGTGTGTGTTTAGGTACTGGTGAAGGACAGTTTGAGTAATGACATGAATCCATTTGGTTTGCAAGCTGAACTGACACCAACACCAAAATGTGCAACTCTGGAAAGTAATCATCAAACATTTTGTTCTCCAATTTTGAGGTAAAAGGCAGAATTACTGAATGACCCTGCCGGATTTTCCTGCTCCCTGCGTCAGCACCCCGACTTAGTCAACACAGTGGTCTCACAATGATACAAATGAAACAAAATGATACGGGCTTTGGCTGGATCAATTAAAATAATTTCATGTATATAGCGCTGAATCATATCAGATGTTACCTCACGGTACTAATCGACAGTGGCAAGGAAACTTTTAACAGGCAGAAACCTCGAGCAGAACCAGAACAAGGCTCTGGGCGGGCGGTCATGTGCCTAGACCGGATGGGTTGAGAGAGACAGAGAGTTTTTTGGGGTTTTTTGCCCAAGAGACCTCAAAGCATGTTTGGGAGGGGGGCATATAGATGTGTGTAAATATGTGTGACTTTAACGACAGCGGTTTGTAGCCTCTTCTTTTAAAGATAAAGGCGATTTCCCCCTAACCATAACCAAATACTTGTATTTGCCTAATCTGAGGTAAATCTTAACTGTGGCAGATAAAAAAAAATCAGTCATATGAGTCATTTTAGAAGGCACCGTCAAACAACAAACAACAATTTTGTCAATGAGGACTTGTTGCGTTCGGGGGCGGTGGAGGCAAAAAAGGGCACTTCCCTGCCAACTGTGGCACATGATGACACGATCTTGGACAGGGCACAGACAGTTAGAGCACAAACAACATAAATCTGTCACAAGTGTGCTCTGTTCATTTAGGGACAGCCCTGCGGCTAAGTGGTTAGTACTGTCAGCTTTCAGCGAGAAGATCCTGAGTTTGTATGTTGGCCCTTTTGTGGGTTATATTTTCTCTCTGGATGTCAGGAAACTCTAAATTGCTTGTATATGTGAATGTTGCTGCCTCAGGCCCAAAGCATGCTGGGAGTTCCAGTTTCAACCCCTGCTGGACCTCTATTGAAATACACATATGGATGGATTGTATAACTGAAGACATCATCTTAGTTACACAATGGAGACAACATGGAAATAAAAAAATAAATTAAAAAAATACACATTACATTGCTCAGTGACTCTGATTACCATTGGATAATAAAACTCCACAGAAATCAATTAACATCCTAAACACTGACATTTATTTGGCTACACACACACACACACACACACACACACACACTTGTAAACGATTAACACTCCCTCAGTTTGACATTTATTTGGCTGTTCATACTCACCGCCTTGCTTCACTCAGTCGCTCTGTCTCGTCCAAGTGAGAAATGAGCAGCAACACCCTGATCAATGGGACATTCATACAGCGGTGTTACATTCAAACGACTCCCCCTCGATGAAATGACACAGCAGCCTGAGAGGCGCCATAAATTTGCCTTGTTTAAACACTTTCCCTTAATTCTTCTGGGAGGCAGCCCTCTTGCTCTTTATTTAAGGGAAACTGATGCGAGAAAAAAACGACTAAGGGCTGTAAAGAAGCAAATCTTTAGGTTGTTTTTGTTTTCTATTCCCCTTGAGGATTTTAGATTCTGTGTGAATTGTGTGTGTGTTGTGTGTGTGTGTGTGTGTGTGTGTGTGTATGTGTGTGTCTGTGTGTGGCAGCCAGGACACATATGGAGATCATTAAAATGCCTGGATACTAGGGACTGCCAATTCCTCTTCAATAAGGACACTGTGCATTGTGTGTGTATACATGAATGTGTGCCATCAGATTTTATCAAAGGTACTTTCCCACCATTTGAGATTCACAGAAAGTAACAATCCAATTGCATGAAAATGGAAATAAACAGTGGAATATGGTATTCTATATATGGCCACTGGTCAGTAACGGTCTGGCCTCGGGACAAAAATATTTCGAGAATCAACAGTTTGTGGTTTGGGTGACTGTGACCGGCACTTACGGGTTGCAGTGCAGTTGTGGGAATGTGTGAGAGGGATAATGGAAGCAGGGAGGCAGGAGAGAGAAATGTAATGAGATGAAATTAGAGAAACAGAAAGGGGTGACAAAAATGATAAATGAGAGAGAGCTGAAGGGAGAAGGAGAAGGAGGGAAGAACAAATCAGAGGATGGTAAGAAGGGCAAAGCTTTCAGCGTCCTACTGTATATGCAGATGTCCAAACAGGAACAAGAAAGAAAAAAGTATCCCAAATCAAAACATGCAATGGAAAAAAATACATTTTCTATGCATGCTTTAACCTTGCTCTGTGACTTCAAACTGCTGTGGCCTCTGCCTAACTCACTTTCATGCCTTGTGAAGCAGCAAGGCACTGTGCACTTCCACGTTTGGGTTAATTCAAACGATATATTTCTGTCTGAGATACGGGTGATTTGAAACAGAAGTTGGGGTTTGAAGACAAATAGCTTCAATTTACAGTAGCAAATTAAAAGTCTTATCTTGAGCAGTCAGAGCGTATTTTCATTTCCCTTTACATTAAAGAATTCCCTTGAAAGTCCTCCTGGAAATGGGAGAAGTGAAACGCTGAAAAGTGCATGAATATCTAATGAAGATTTCAATGAGGGAGAACTGTACGGTAAAACTGTACAGCTGTACGGCCGGGTTAGAGGACTTTCGTGGACACGTGTGAAGAGTAGCTAACTACTGTACCGAGAAATCCCATACAAACACACACACACACACACAGCCTGAGCCCTCTTTACTTGGATAAATAATTGATGTCTCCAGTTAAAGTGTCAGAGCAGGAGCCGTATCCAGCACTTATTTATTGTCATCATTAACAATGTCTCTCTCTTCCCTCCTATGTCTCTCTGAGCAAACATGAGGATTTGCTTTCATAATAAACATGTGGCTGTTTAACTTGACCAAACTGACATGGCTGTCCAGGGATACTGCTTTGACATGTTGCTCAGGGAAATAAAATTGAGACAAGGTAATGACATACACATATTTCTATTTCATAAGTCTAGTAGAATATTATGTTCATTTCTGATATATTCTATAATTTGGCATTTTGTGTATAACTACTGATGCAGGCAGTTCATGTAAAAAATGTATTAAAGCTTATAGCTCTGAGGAAGACACCATACTGCAATGAATGTTCTGCAGTGTGCATGACATGTGCTTATATTTTTTTTCTGGAAACAGTTGCTTTTCTACCCAAATTTGTACTGAACGGTTGAGATGCTGCAAAATATAATTCAATCACTAGAGACCGCTTTAGGAGTAAAACAACGTTATTGATTGAATTTTGGTGCAGACTCAATCTGCTTTCACTGTCAGCAAAATAACCATCTCCACTCCCACCACTATAAATCTCAGACACAGTCTTGGTGCTGCTGGAGGTAGTGAAGATGGTTGGTGAATTTTGGCTTCCATATCAGGAGCTGGAGGCAGCACTCTACATGTGCAGCTAACTGGATTGATGAAGGGGGTTGTGATCAGTGATCACATCTGGGTAAGTGAGAGGAGTGAAACTCTCTTTACTTTTAGTGTAAGAAAATATAAACTGTAATCATACGGCAGCTATTCATTTATCATTAGAAACTAATTTGGGACACTTTGTGGAAACGGCGTCGAAGCTTCAAGTGACGTGACAGGGAAGCAGTTGACTGGCAACCGGTGATGCATGGCGACAAGCTGTCACCTTCAGTGTTGCGCTACTGACTGGAGAATGATCTACTGTATAGCCTACAAATGTTGATACAAGACATTTTCCCCTTTTTTTCAACAAGCTTGCATAGTGTTGGTAATCAAATGTTGCCTATTTAAGCTGTTTATTCCTTTACAACATGCAACATTTGGGTAGTTCTATTGTGCTGTTCTCCACTTGGAAAGTGTAAACTAGGCTAACAAGCTTCAGCTCAAAAGCTAGTAAGCCCAGTCAAATTACAGGATCACAACCACTGGTGAGCACTAACATACATTGTTATTGCAGAAGAATCAATCCAAAAAATTGCTGATTACAATTTTGACCAATTAAGTGCACAAAAAACAGAGGAAATGTACTATACTGTATACTTTCACAATGAGTTCAGTTCCAGCAATTGGCAGGATCGACTCCTCCCATTCATTGTCCTTGAGGATATGAGGTGAATCCTTTGTGATCTACTTGATTGGACAAAGTGAACCAGAAGGAGTGCGCCTTTAACCTGTTAGAACTTGGAGGTAAAGGAGAGGAGTAATGAATGACGGAGTAGAGAAAGGAACAGGCTTTGTAAGTATAAAGAATCAAATAAATAATTAACCTGGATGTAAGATGAAAAAATGAAAATGGGGGTTGACAAGCACAAGCCGTTACAGCTACAGTCCCAGCTACTCCTGCTCATATTATGTCCTTTCATTCAAGATGAGAAAAAAAGTCCTTGGCAGCTTTCTAATACACTAAGTAACGACCAAACATCTGGAATTTTTCATACCAGTCTTGCCAAATCTGGGCTATTATTGATGCACCACATGTGTTCAGTCAAGAAAAGCTCCTTCTGCCAAGCAAGCAGGCAGAGTTTTTCACAACGTTGAGGAATTTTATCAAGTTTTGACATCTCCCTTTTTCTAACTCAATACGTCATGATTCTCAAAAACATATCTTGTAAACCCCGTGTTTACCTTCAGGGAAAACTTGGTAAAATATCCATCATCAGCACTTACTTACTTATCCTGAAAGCTGTGCTGAACAAGGACTCCCACCATCCCTCCAAATTCCCGGTTTCTCACCTCCCAATGAATTACATGTTAAATCCTCTGAATGTGTGTGCGAGAAATGTGTGACATTTCTTCAGTGAAGCTATGCATGAGAATGTTTACACGTGCTTGTGCAGATTTCCCACAAACCCCCGCTTTGTCTTGCCGCAACTGCTCTCTCTTTAACAGCTCAGGTAAACGGTTATCTCCTAAGAGCTCAACTTTGACCTGAACAGGAAGCTCAACCAGAAACAAATGCCCTCAGTGAAAAGAGAGTGTGTATGTGTGTATGTCTACATGATGGTTTATTGTGTGTAGGGAAGAAGGGAGGGAGGGAGGGGGAGTGCAACAGAGAAAGCAGAGAGCTGCATTTTTTTGAGCTTATTGAATAAGTCGTTGATTATGGCTGGAGCCAGTTGCTTGAGAGACTGTGTGTTTTCTGCCCGTGGTAGTTAATGTAATTGAGTGCAGCTGTTGGGCTTTTCTGCAAAGAGCTTTGTGTCTGGGCAAGGTCCAGTGTTACTGCATGTTTGGCCAAGACATGCTTACATAGGGAAACTGAGTGAGAACAGGGTATCTGTGTTTTATGTGCGTGCACGCTCGTGGAAGTGAACACACTCGCAACACAAACACACATACGCTTACTCGCAGAAGCTCCCTGTCTGGTAGGAGTTATACATGAACGACGTGCTTGCCAGTTAGAACAGCAGTGAACAACTGGGTAGCAGCTGTGCTGGCGGACCAGTCGGTGAGAAAGGGGGTGAGGAATGCTGGAACAATAACATAAAAACCAACTAACAATCTTCTCAGCGAAACTGCATCCTGACTACAATTTGCAACTCATTACTGTATATCAGTTTGCAGGAGGAAAGAGAAATCGAATCAGTGTTCCTCAAGCTCAAACTGCGTAGAAAATACACTCGCTTTGTTTTAAGGTCAAGCATAATGTAATGCATAGCTAATCTGAGGCGTGCACACTCTTATCGACTTTTGGTGCAGTACTGACCTACAAAACAAGAACGGATCCACTCCCTTGTATTAGGTCAGCAATTTGTGAAACCACAGACACATTTCCAATATCCTTCACTCCAATCAGCCATCTTGATTGTCCTAGTTATTTCATTTGACTCAGGGAGAGAGAGCAGTGCTGAGACAAAAGATGAGAGGAGGAATGAGAAGCAGAACTCCTTCATTACAGGGTAATCTTGGCTGCTGTTAGCTTTCCAATCAGCGCTTATTTTAATACGGCCCAGACGAGCTGGTAGAGAGGGTCAGAGGTTTTTGGGGGAACAAGGGGTCACACATGTGCGGGATTAGATGCGTGTATGTGTGTGTGCATCCCAGCTCAAACGCACATAAGTGTGGTATAGCTGATTCAGGCGGAGAGTGATAATAGCCGAGCAGAAACATGATGGAGATGGGAGATAAAGGTGCGAACACACAGATTGAGGGGAGGATAGCAATTAAGCTGATTCAGGAGAATGGAGATGAGAGAATGAAAGGAGGACGGGGCTAAAAAGAGCAGCGGAAAGGTCGTTAAGTCTGTGAGCGGCGTAGCTGCGGCGTAGCTGAGGCGCTGAGAAAGAGACTCAGAAGACGGTTAAGGGAACGAGGTGGCAGGAGTGAGGTTTGGGATGAGGATAAAGAACAGAGGATTGAAGGAAGTGGTGGCTGTGGTGGCTGTGGTGGCTGTGGTGGCTGTGGTGGCGGTGGTGGTGGGCGGGGGGGTTTGAAAATGATTAGTGGGGAGAATGAGTGCAGCGGCGGATGTGAAGACATGCAAAAAGATTCAGGAGTTGGAAAACTGCTTCTGGTTCCCATGAACTCTATGTCCCATGAGACCTCAGCATGGGGGTGAACTCTAGGGTACGCTACTTCCTGTAGATCTTTAAATAGACACTGATGGAAAATCCCACATAGATGGATGAAAAATAATTAAGAAAGCCTTAACTGTTGAAAAATAAATCAGCGCAGGCACAGCGGTCAACAGAATCGAGCATCACAAGGAGCTGCATTTAGCTGCTTGACTTCACACGGCGAAATGGAGGTTCTTCCTTTTATCAAACGGCTAATGGAGCTCATTTGTTCCACTAAGGGAAGTGTTCCTTATCCACAGACGCAGCACTGCAGGAGAGGTTCGATTAATGCATTGAACTGCTCAGCAAAAAGAATACTAGAGAGGTTGCTGAACTCGTGGAGGGAGCTGTTTAGGTAGTTTTAACGCTAATTAGCATTACCTTCACTGGGAGCTTTTTCATCCAAATGTTTCGGATTAATCAGCTACATGAAACCTACTGTAAATCTACACCCTTTACTGCCAAATATATAGATGCCTTATGAATCATTATGTCTGATTTCTTCACACAAACCCATTCGCACAGGCGGAATCTTTGAAACTAAGCTTGCTGAATTAACATTTAGTATTCTAAAATGCCCCCACTCCCTCACCCACTCCCCCACTCACCACTGTATCTCAGTTACTTCTTGAGGGCTAGAAATTATTCAATAATACAAGAAAAATGAGTGGAGTTTTTTTTCCCACTTCTAGGTAGGAAGTGATTGTCTTCCACGGTTATTATTCTTTCTATCTTTTCCCTAGTTTGAGAAAATGGCCATTTTCTAAAAATAGCAGCCATGCATCTTTATGGCAGAAGAAAAAAAAACTCGGAGCCATGTGTTTATTTCTCCCCAGGACATATTGTGAAGTAGTGAAGCTGACAATGATTTGGTGTGTTTTTTGTGTGTGTGTGTGTGCGTGGTTGAGTTGAGTGTGGGTGGCTGTGAGAGAGAGAGAGAGAGAGAGAGAGAGAGAGAGAGAAAGAGAGAGAATTTGCAGGAGCGTGTGTTTTGTAGTAAAAGGGTCATGGGACTTCCTGAATGGAATGTATCACATGGACACACACACACACACACACACACACACACACACACACACTGGATCACTGTAGATGGTGTAGACGTTGTCATTGTTTCCCAATAACACAGTAGGCTATTCCTCTGTGCAGCTGGATATTATAACCAGCTGGAGGATTATGTGATGATATATCTGGAACTCCATCAGACGTCAATTAGAAAGAAGGAGAAGGGGGGAAAACAGCATTCTACACACTCTAGAACTTTTGAGCAGTTCTCGCCCAGTGCTGTGTTGAAATGAGAAGCCACTGACCGTAGACCACCACACAAATCAAGTCGCAGTTTTATCTCTGGAGGAACCTTTTGAAGAGCAATCATCCAAATAAGAATCTGTTAAATTCTCACAACAGAGAATACTCAATCTAGTCAATGCTAAGGTAGTAAATCAAGGCCACAGCTCACGCCCCAAGCTCAGATAATAGTAAACCACTCAATACCCGCCATTGATGGTTATAGGTTCATACACCTCTGAATAATTTCCTCTCATTTAACCCGAAATACATCAAAATAAAATCCTCCTCCTGCTATTTCCGTCAATAAAACGCTTCAGTGCATCTCAATGTCCTCACAGCATCACCCCATACGGCAACCAGACTTTGCGCCTTAAGGGCCTCGGGAAGACAAAAGGTGCCTGAATTCATTTGCATGCCATTGCTTTGGACACAGAGACTCACTCTAAATGAGTGTGTCTTTTCTTCCCACGAGAGGCCACCGGAGTCATCCCACCGCCATTGTGCCCCCGTTTTATCACCTCCACTGGAGTGAAAGTTTACAAAGTGAAAGATGAGACATGAAGTGGCTCATCTTGCGATAAGTGCCTCACCTCCAACTTTTAAACCCTCGCTATCATCGAATCGGCTGTTTGCAGTACTTAAAGTGAATGAGTAGATCAGCGGTTAATCCTATGGGCTTGCGCTGCTAAGTAGCTCATCGCTGTCTGGGTGCTAAAGAGGGCTTGAATGCTGATGTTGTCAGATGCGGACAAGGCGGGGAGTAGATAAGCTATTGTTTTCCCAGAGAAAGCACAGAGGGCTCGATGTTGCGGCGCAACACTGATGCAACCTTCCGAAAGAGTGGCCGCCTTTGGAGTTCTTTTGGGATGGGGATTTCACCATCCAAACACACACACACACATGCACATAGGCCTACTGTATATTTACATGCACAAATCAACCAGGGCGTGCTTGCATGCTGTAACGCTCATGAATGCATATGAAAGTGCGCACACGCAGCCGATCCACACGCACACTTCAACTGCTTGCCTCTCAAGGCGGTAACTAAGGAGGCGGTGTGTCTGAAGCGTGTGTCATTATCAGAGAACATCAATAAGCAACCTCTGTCCTCCACAACTGTTTTGATTTGCTTCAAAATGCAACCCATTCTGCATTCTTATTTATATCAGCCAGCTCCAAATGTGTTTTGCTTTCTCTTTTATCAGATGCCCCTCTTCGCTTTTTTTCCCCCTTTTTACTCCGTATTTTTGAGGAAAAAATATAGTGCTCTTTTTGTGAGACTGTGATAATAAATGTTCCTCCAAGCGCTTCCTACATCTACTATTCATTTCCCATCCTCAGTCATAAACAGATTAAACACCCTAACCGGTTCCAGATCAGATGGCAAAGTGTGTGAAGTGACTGCTCGGGCCTTCAGATGCGATGTTTTATTTCAAATTCACCATGTTGTGCCGCAGTACAATGCAAACAGTGCACGGTAACGTTAGACACGCTGTGAGTATTCCACATTGTATCTACACTGTTTAAAATCAAGTGGTGATAATGTTGGCTAATGTGTGTTACTGTGAGACTACCGCTGACAGTTTTATGATATTCATGCCTTATTTAATGTGCTTTCTTTCTTCAGCGAGGCTAGATCGAGGCTTTTCGAGATGACTAGTAGGAAAAGTGTGAATGTTTGAAACAATTTGTGTTGTGTCTGCTGCTTGAATATTGTGTATTATGAAATGTGATGCAGCATTTTTATTGCAAAATGAGATCCTTTATTGACTGCAACTGAAGGATATATAGAAGTAATGCTATTGGCTTGGTGGTTGTGCAGGCAAGGCTTTAAAAGTAATAAAAAAACACCAGCACTTTTTCTTTATGGGATTGGTCATATATTTAATAGATAAGGAAACAACACTGTCTTTTAGTTGAGCTCATTATTATTATGTGCCTTTTATGTTATTGTGTTTAGACTGAGTTAAAGGTTGGTGGGGTGTGATTTTGAATGAGACACAAGTCAAGGCAGGCTTTATTTTTATAGTACATACAAAAAAAATAACTCTTGGAGAAATGTTCTCTCTACATGGAAATTAAAAAAAAGGAGAAAGGAAAGAAAAGACCCATTCACTGCAGCTCTGTCACAAAAGGCATACAAGAAAGCACACATATAAACTATTCAATGGCCAAGATACAATACGCATTATCGAAAGGCAACAGAAAATGTTCTTTGGCAGATATAAAAGAAGCCTGAGGAAACCGAAGCCTCTGGAAGGCTATTCCAGCAGGAGAAAATAAAAAGCAGCTCCGCCACACTTTGAATTGACCCTCGGTACGTCAAGATGACCATTGCCGGATGACATGTGAGGTCTGGTTGGCTCATCGCTTTTAAGAAGATCTAACATGTATTGCAAAGCAAGGACATTTAGTGCTTTATGGCCTAGGCAGAGAGGTTTATAATCAATTCTAGTGTATACTGGAGGCAGAGGCAGGGATGTGAGGACAGGACGGGATGTGCTCTTTTCTTTTAGTCCCGGTCAAAACGTACTGCATGGTTTTCTGAGGAAGACCAGTCTTGTATATCTGCTTTTGTAATAGATGCAAATTAATCGGTTGGGACAAATAGGTAATAAAACACAATTAGCATGTAGTGATTAATTGAACTAACATCTTGTCAGTTTTGAAAGTAACAGAAGTCATTTTCCCCTGTCATTAAGGGATTTTCTTCTTAAAAATCCAATACAGGTGTTGGCTGAAAGACAGCTTTCTCTATAAGCACACTTGCCTCCCTCTGAGCGTCACATTTCCATCACACGAACTGAAGCTGACCCACGGCTGTTGCTTTCCTAAATCACTTGTTTGCCAAATGCTTTTTGCAGGAAAATATACCAATGTGGTTGACCTTTAACAGGACATGCATAGGAATAGTTTGACATTATGTGAAGATAACAAGATTAGATGACAAGGGCTTCATATTTGTCCATTAAACTGTTACCGTAGCTTAGCTTAAAGACTAGGAGCAGGGGGAAACAGCTAGCCTGGCTCTGTCCAACGCAAAAAGTCTACTAGCACCTCCACATCTCTCTAATTAACACGTTATATCTTGTTGGATCAATACAAAAACTGAAGTTCCTTAAATCTTGTTATCACCATGAGGTACAAAATGCTCTGGCACATAAACCCCCTGTAAAACGACAACATGTCATTTTTACACCTAGTTTTGTATAGATATAATGTGTTAGTCATCTTAATTGCATTATCTTTGGACAGAGATAGGCTAGCTGTTTCCACTCTTTATGCTAATCTAAGCTAACCAGCTGCAGGCAGTATCTTCAAAGTTACTGTACAGACATGGGACTGGTATCAATCTTCTCATCTAACTCATTGCAAGAAAGCTAACAAGTGCACATCCCAAAACCCCAATGCAGAACGTGTTCACATTTTTGTGTTCACAATTATTATTATGGTCTTCCTCAATGAATCAGTTTCTGCTGATGCAGGTTGAGTAAGTATGGGTCGCTCGTTGTCTATTCAGGCATGTTGGCCGTCGCTACTAATGCTAACAATCTAGATTTTCCTCCATTAATTTCAGTCGAAACTGTAAAAGACACAGAGATAATTGCCTTTCTTCATAAGCCCACCTGTTCCCATAACCCCCACCTCCACCCCCTCTCGGCTCTGGTTGACTGGCTGTCGGGGAGCCTGTTGAACTTAGCGGTGATTCAGCTGAAGAGTTCTGCCAGCGTGCTTTTGGCTAGGGGTGAAACAGATCACTCTATGCATGCATGAATATATTACTTCTGCTGCTGTTGTTATCCCTGGCAAGGCTACCGCATTTGGGACCTGCACCCTGTTGCCTTCCTGGCGTCTGCGCTCTCATTGTCACTGCCACACAATAAAGTGGGAATAGAAGTTGTGAGGTTTTCTACTCAGATAAGATGCTTCTTCATTTACGGAGAATCATAGGTTCTTTCTCACTGGGTTTGAGGAAGGGTGGCTTATTTGATGAAACATAAAAATAACACACAAAATTGAAACTGGCTTTAAGGTTTTCTACAGCACTAAAACTATACTTTTTTATAAATACAGCTCTGATCCACAGACAGCAATACTGGCATAAGCACTCATCATGTATTTTCTGTCACATTCAATGTTGGTGGATTTACAATGCTGTGAAGCCTCAACTTAACAGATCTGTGGCCATTTCTACATTCTTGTGATCATCTGCATTTGGCCCTCCGGATTTAGGACGACGCCCAGGGTGGCTTTAAAGACACCAAAACCTTGAAATACACAAAGCCCTGCACACATTCTCTCCTATCAGGCAAAGCTTCTGAGGATCTGCGTGTCTGTGAGCCTGGGTGTCACCCCTCTCTGTCATCATCACCCCTCAACTACAAAAAGAAAAGTGTGTGTTTTTCTGCACACATGATGATGATGTTTTTAAGCACTCGTGTACACATCAATCAGTGTTTTTGTGTATGTTGCACCCCTCTTGCAGACAGATGGAAACCTCAGGCACAACGCTGGGGGTCTCTCTTTTGAAGCCCCCTCCCCCATCCGCCCATTTCCCCCCCCCCATCTTGTCCTCTCTCTCTCTCTCCCCAGAGCCCCTCCCCCTTTTGCCCTCGCCCCTTTTGCACTCACCAAGCAGAAAGAAAAGCTTCAATCTCACACAGGCGGGCCCCAGAACCTGGCTGCAGGCAGTGGAAGCCTTCCTCTGTCACTACGAAGAGAACAATCTAGCCCTGCATTTGACACAATAACACAGACTGAGAGGGGAAGGAAGTGCAGATGCAATATTCATACAAAAATTACAAGGCTGGCAGCAACGTAACATGGCACTGTGGCACTTAGGAATATGTTAGCATTTTGCATATATGAGCACTCGGAGGTATTTTGTCCTAGGAGCTGCGCTGTGTTTGTGAGTGCACCCATACTGTTTGAATATGATACTCATAAAGTCCATGTTGTAGCAGTGTAGAATTCAGTAAAAAGTACTGTGAGCATCCAATTTTCAAGTGGAATGAGGCAACATTTCCTGGTTATTTGACTTGAACTGAATAGGTAAGAATACAACGAAGGAGGCTATTGTGCGATGAGAAAAGGAGCCATCTTCATCCATGACAGCACAAAATAAAAAACAGGTGGTAACACCACTATGCGATTGACAATACTTTAACAGAAGTGTGGTGATGCACTTCAGCTGGTGGTTTTATTTTCTTTCAGATTGGATACGTTGTGCTTCTCATGTGGAATGTGTGTTTTCCTCTTCTTTTCCATCCACCACAGCGTATGGCTGAGTGATCGATATCCTGCGAGCCCTGGGAATTGATCCTAACCTATTACAGCGTACAGTGGCTGTCCTCCATGTGGCCTTTTGGTCAGCCTGCCGTCAAATCTGCTGCAGCATGCAACCTGTCAGATAACACCGCTGAGAGCATTTCACTTTTGAAATCAATGTTAATTATTCTCAAAGTTTCCAGAAGGAGTTCTCTGTGAAGTAAAAACATAAGTGAGGCAAACAATCGAATATAGAAAAAACAGTACGTCTCTATGGACTGCTTTTATAATAAATAAAAGCAACAGTACCAAAGCGCAAATGACTTTGACCCCCAAATAGGACTTCTACAGGTATGGGACAGTGTTTTTTAAGAATGCATGTGGATATGTAACTGATAATGCAACCGTGAAATCAATTACATTGGAAATTCATCCATTTCTTGCTGAGCACCTTGGAACGTCCAAAGCTGAACTGCACAATTCTGACCATTCTTACAGGGGAGATGATTGAATTCACTTGATTTCTGAAGATCAAAAGGACAAGTGGCAATTACGGCACCCAAGTAAGGCGTGGATATGCTTCGGTATTCGGTAACAAGTCTAAATCCATTTAACAGATGTAGTGACAAATTAAATGAAGTCACTCCAGAAAGATAGAGGAGTGTTAAATGGGTAAATGTTGAGATGCATTCAACAAATAATCACCGGCGCTCTTGAAGTAAAAAGGGTTGGAATCTTCAAACAGGTGCTAAAGACCACATGTAGAGGAGCAGGATTAATGTGAAATTTCAAATTTGTTTTCTGAAGTGGGATGCCAAAAAAAAGTGTAGCTTGGCTTTATTAACCAATTTAAAAAGCTTGTCAGGTCTTCATTAGGGTTCAGATCGGTCTTAGTAAGGGGTTGCTTCAGTGCTCCCTGTCATAGTTTATCAAAGTCTCTGGAACTTTACTAGAGGGATAAACACCATTCCTCCTAAAGATATTCTCTCATCTGGTGTATCTCATCTCTCATCTGGGAATGCAGAGCGAATATTGGCGGTGGGATTGCATATCAAGACAATGCAAGCAAGTGCACAAGAACAGAACCAATGTCACCCTGCAAATCCAGGCCTTAGACACACCCGTATCACACTAAACGTCAAGCTCACTATGAGGCTTTTTGGTTCAGAATGAACAAGCACAAGAAGAAAAATAGAGGGGTCTGAAGAAAAATAACAGAGACTAGAAGCTGCAGGTAAGTTCAGACACTCTTCACACCTGCGGTTAATGCATACAATAGTTGTTTGCTGCAACTAATGGCTGTACAGTTGCTACCATGGCTGTTTGTAGCAAATACAAACAAACTGTGTAAAGGCTGTGAAGCTGTCAAAAAAGAGGCATAAATGTTATTAAAAAATCTCAGGTGTTCAACTGGACGGAAATCTGGTCACAATTATTTTATTAAGTTTCCATCAAAATGTATCCCAATTTTAACGTAATTTTCAGAAAATCAGCTAAAGAAAACGCATCCCCTTCTACTGCTGTGATGCAAATTACTGAGATGAACAGGTGGTGGACCTAACCCTCCAGTCGGATGCCGTTAAGATGTTGCAGAAAAAGTGCCAGTCAAACAATGGGAAACCATGTAGAAAACGATGGTGATGGAAATCTGGACTTAATGTTTGTTTGTTGTATTAATTTGAGGAATGTTACAGTCTCCTCATTATTCCACATAATGGATGACAATACATCCATGGTCCACACAGCTGATGTCATATTTGTGTCTGCTGGCATTTTTTATTTACGTCTGTCCATTTAAGTCTTTGTTTTTATGGGTACATCAACTTTTTGAAGTCAGTCAAGAACATTTTTATGCACATTTTTAAAAATGTGCACTCAGTGACACCTCTTATGGAAGCACTGGCATTTGTTGTGTTTCTCCACTCACAATTTCAGTGGGTTCCGTTTTATTCCTTTCACATGTATGCACTTTTATCAAGGGAATTACATGAGTAACTCTCCAGACATGAAGTAACATGGAATTATATCTAAGGTTATCATCAGAATGATAGATCACCTGTCATTTGGGGTGGCAACAGTTCACAGGTTCCACAGTGGCAGGTCAGGACACTTCCAGCCAACTCACAGAGAAACTCCCAACAACATCAACCAGCCTGATCCCCGAGGCCTGGCCACCATCTGTGCACATCACCCATCTTTGTCTCTGCTTAAAGCTTCATTATGGCCCCAGCTTCGACTTTTCCTAGTTAAAAAAGGGGAAACTGGGTCTCCTTGTTTCCAAGTTGGATCCCTGTGTAGGATCACTGAGTCCCACATTCATCATCACCAAGGCGGTGGTCAGAGTGTGTGTGTGTGTGTGTGTGTGTGTGTCTCTCAGCATTCCCTGTAGTAGAATCAGCCCTTCATACTGGAGGACAACTTTGTAAAGGATAATCTAGTCCTAATAATCAGCCCTCCCCTCATGCACACACACATACTCACACAAACACACACCCACACACACACACACACACATTGGGGGTAAAGCTTCATTATGATCACCAGCTGGAGAGACACCTCACTCCATCCATCACACCAGTGCAGTCTAGGATAGGATAAATCACACACACACACACACTAGCAGTCATTTCACACAACCCACACACCAGAGAATAAGCTCAGAGGTCAGGAGACCTGAGATGTTTTCCAGCCAACAGAAATGATACAGTACAGTGATTAGATCTGATCCTGATCTTAAAATAATGGTGCCTCCCAACCCAGAGTCTGTTATGAGAAGGTTCTTTTGGCTTCTCCCTCTCCTCCTCCCTCAAAATTCCTCTTTCACAAGTCAAGTTGTAACAATGACGGGTTTGCCTTGATAATTAAAAAGGTGGTATGTACTGTAATAATGCAGTGATCGTTATCATGCACTACTACATTGCTAATGAAAGCAATACATTTTTTGTTGAAAACCATTTGTTTACAGCTTGGTACTACTCAGTATAAGATGTTTACTATGAATTTATAGCTCACAGTTAAAATATTCTTGGATTTCCATTTAAAGCATTTGCCCACCAAATCACAGTCACAGTTCAATGGAAGTACATGAAAAATAAATAATCAATTTGTCAAGTCTGAGAAAATAACTCAAATGATGTCATGGTGAAATTGACATCATGAAATTCATAACATAAGACCTCTGTTACAAATTGTAGGTGGGGATTTTGAAAGACAAGGGTGTTTACAGGACAGAGAGTGTCTAACCAAAGCTGGTACAGAGCATCATGGGAAATGTAGGATGTAGTGTTTTGGGGCTTGACTCAAAATATATCATCCCCTGCTGATTTGAGTTTGAAAATGTTTTTTAATCTGTCTCTTGCAAGTCGCCAACCTTAATGGAAGTGTAATACAAAATGTATTCTGCTTCCATAAAGTTGAGGGACTCGTGGAAGTTAATCAGAATGGTAAAAAAAACAATTAAGTAGAGCGCTTGTGGTCCCTAGCATCGATCAAGAGCCCATTTCCCATGATACAGCTCAATAGCATCTTTTCTCTGGACCCTACCTTACAGGTAAACACTCGCGTTTTTACAACTTCATGTAACCTGTTTGTAATGTAGACATGTGTTCCATTTAAAACTTTGAAATCTCCAAGCTCATTTTGAGAGAGCCATCATCATCATCATTTCTTGGACTTGACAAAAGAGAGAAAAGAGGACAGCAGTACTTGTCATAACTAGTACACTGATTTTGATGTATAAAATTGAATTTAATTACCATCACATGTAGCACAAATATGACAAATGTTTGAACGCAGTATTATATGAGCCATAAGTCATCAAAGAACAGAAACTACAGACATTGATTCATTCATTCAGTTCAAATTCATTTGGGGCATTTGTTTTGTTGTTTTGCAATATGTACTAAATTCCACATCTTATTGTGTCACACTTTTTCAACCCATCAGCAAGTCTTTGAGTAAATTTTCAATGGTAAACTGACCCAATTCTGACAGTCTAACAGAACACATACTGTCACAAAACAAGCCAAAGCTATGTTTTGGCACTTGCACATAGTTTCTCAAATTGTCTGGATCAGAGTGTGTTTTCTCTGCAGAGGAAAGGAAAGTAGAGCAAGAACAACATCTGGCCCCAGTGACAGAATCGCTGCGAACATGCCTTTCTTTTTTCCCCCCTTCGTCTTCCACAATCGGTGGCATGCCTCTGCTCCACAAATCTGTATAATGTTTTGAGTAATGATATCATCATTGCTCTGGCTGACATCTTACACTGCCAGACAAGCAAGCAATACACAGGTGGTTGGAGAAATGGGTTCCGCGCCCGCACATACATCATCCTGATGAGGGTTCGATGTGAAGGAGAGAAGGAGAAGGGCTGCTGCTAGATGAGGGTGAGGAAAATGGTTACGTTTAGCTCTGCTGAGTTTTTTATTTCAAACTTCACTTCACTGCTCCTTCTCGTCTCCTTCCTTCAATCCCAGGAGTTTGGAATGACCCAAGGCTGAACTCGTAAATTACTATCATGTCTTCAACACACCAGGAACTAATTAAAAACGAGAAAGTGCGTTTGTGGTGGTGGTGGTGGTGGTGGGGGGGGGGGACTGGTGATGAAGTATTGCATATTTTCATTTCTCTATTTTCTGTAAATGAGATACTGAAAACCAAAAGATGAAGGAGAGAGTTTTAGAGTTGAAAGCTAAAGAGGTATTGGTTCGGCATAAAAAACTAAAGAAAACAATGAATGTGTGAAATAAAACGCACATTTTGTGTTTCTCCCTTCAGTATCAACACGGTGTTATTGTGTTGTCAGTGTAGTAACTTACAACATTTTTCAGTAAATGCCATTTTGTCAACTTGTCATTTTGTTCCATGAATCCCTTTTTTTTGTTTTACAAGGGACGGTGTCACTTCTTTAAAATCAGAGAAATTTCATATTCAAAACAAAACTGTTCAAACTGAGAATGGCAGCAATTCAAGAAATGAAATTCAAAAGGAGGAGAAACTAAAACAAGGCAAGAAGAGAATGAGGGAGAGGCAGAGATGCCTGCGTTAAAACCCCCCTATCCTGAGTGCACATTTGTTCTTGGTGTTTTTTTTAATTGCGTTGCCTTGACAACCAGAACAATGCTGAAAGGCTCTTTCACTCCGATGCTGGCTGAAAATGATTTTCTCCATCATGCATTTAGCAAGCAATTAGTGAGACAGACAAGGAATTTAGTTTAATCCCGGTGTATCATTCCTGCTTTCAGAAAATGGAGGGGGTAGATGTGGGTGGTGGTGGTGGTGGGGGGGGGGACTGGAGAGTGGAGTAGAATTTTAATGCACAATATTAAGCAGAGCAGAAAGGGAGGAAGAGGAAGAATGACTCAAATAAAGTTGAAAGGCAGATGGAAAGATACAGAGCGAGGAGAAACGGATGGGAAAGAAAAATGAAAGAATGCTTTGGACAGTGCTTTTCTTTACAGTAGACGTGTGAGCGTGCGTATGTGTAAATATACACTGCATGAGTATATTCATCACACTCAGTGAGACGGGGCTGTTTTTCCACCTCAGGGTTCATAGTGGCTCTCTGTCTTTGTTACAGCACCATTCCCGTAGAGAGATCATCGCATCATATTTCTTTGTTAAGCCCCTGAAAACAACAGGTCCTGTCAGAAAATTACGAGAGGAAAGTAAAGCATGACACACGACAAGCGGCAAAAGGACACGGAGTCCGAAAATACATGCTTGTAAGCGTTCCCTGTACACGTGCGAGGCAGGTGATGCCTGTCGTTATGCGAATAATTTGTGCAGTTTGGAGCGCTGCTTCCATCACGAAAAACATGATAATGTCAAATTGGCTCTCTCAGAGGAAATTGCAGCAGGGTCATTGCCGTGCTCTGCACAGTGTTCCAAGAAAGGACACAAAAATGTAATTTCAAGTTTGGCTGAAGTAGCTTTCACTATTTATTCTGTCAAACATTCTTGATGTGAAGTGTTGTTAAAGTACTCTCTCTACGACTGCATTCATTTCATTTTTGCAAATATAATTGTTTGAATTGT
Source organism: Nannoperca australis (assembly GCA_036023655.1). Taxonomy (NCBI): domain Eukaryota; kingdom Metazoa; phylum Chordata; class Actinopteri; order Centrarchiformes; family Percichthyidae; genus Nannoperca; species Nannoperca australis. Next base: position 21,007 of record JAVQJD010044147.1, read on the forward strand.
TTTGTTTTGTTCGTCTGGCAATGTGGCTGTTGTTGAGAATATTCATACATGTTATAATGATAATAGTGATACTAATCTTCATTATCTGGATGTAATGTTAATTTTCTGGCAACAGCCTTAATGGATCATTTATACTGAGAACATGTTTTTATTCATTTAAGCCATAACAGCTCTTAGTTTGTTCTAAATGTATCATGTTTTCAGTAAACGAATACTGCCATGGCAGCATCTGCACCTCTCATCCTTCTTTCTTCTCCTTTTGCCTTCCTTATGCCCTGTTGGTACTGACTGGAACTAAGCAGGGACCTCATGGGATTTATTTATTTGCCACCCATCTCTGTGTTTAGTGTGGCACACTGCCCAGAATAAACATAGACTCTTTTTCACTCATTTACTGATCAAATCCCGTGGATTATCTCGATTGTAATGGGTCGCCATGCTGAGTAGCTGGATGAGCCTCTCAAATGTGGACCCAAAAATGTCTCATTAATAGTTTCCACTGCGGCAAACTAATTCTTGACCTAGAATAAGGAGGAAGAAAATACTGCGGTTACACTAAGATGCCAAATTACACAGACATATTACTTTGTTTCCAACTTTTGTAATCCAAGGTAACCCCCAGGTAATACTACTGCCGTGCAATCAAGGCATTAATCTCCCTTTCTCTTGTGTATTGGTATAGTTTTCACCTCTGGTCATGCCTCACCTGCCCACTAGATGC
>JAVQJD010044148.1:0-17657 GCA_036023655.1 Nannoperca australis
GATCTGTCTGGACATCCTGAAGGACAACTGGAGTCCTGCCCTCACCATCTCCAAGGTCCTACTGTCCATCTGCTCCCTGCTCACTGACTGCAACCCTGGTGAGAACACACACACACACACACACACACACACACACACAGAGTCTTCTCCTTGTCATATCTCCCTCCATTTCTAGCGGTGACAGGTTGACTGACATGTCCATTCTGTGTGGATCATGTATGCTTGAGCCGTGCTCTCTGTAGCACACCAGTCTGAGATGATCGACAGGCAGGACGCAGGGATGGAAACGCAGTTTTAAAGCCTTTTAACACGTTTAATCTGTTAAACTAACAGCTTTTACAGAAAAGGGTCTCCATTACTTAAATGCTCCATAATGTCTTTATTCAAACATGAAAACGTTACAGGAGGAGCCTGAACAGCTCGCTAGATATTTGGTATCTATACATTTTCTTATCAGTTTTGTCGTTTATAGAATGTTGCTGCCTATTTCATACGGTCCTCCAGTGGCCTCCATGCCAGGAGGATTTGTTTTTCCTCGCACTGTGAAGGGAAAATAACACATTTTTATCGACTGATCTCACATGAAAAGAATCTTCTTTTCAACTTGAAACTGGCTCATTCACAGTATTTCATAGTTTATTGAAGAGTAACTTACCACCAGGCTGAAAAGCAGTGTTTTTTCTTGTTTTATCCAGTGATGAGTGTGGTAGGGGGCGTGGTCAGGAATGTGCACACCCAGCAGTGATGTCACAGGGTCCTGGAGTACACCAGTGCATCACCGCAACAAGGGGAAAAGTTACTCTTTTAACTGAATTTGTTTTCTTTGTGAATAAGAAATTATAATTAGGTGACATTTATTGCAGTGAACAAGACTCACAGTTAAATCTATGTGTATTACCCTTGCTCTGCTGTAGCCCTAAATGTAATGACTAAATGGCCCGGGTTGAAATATTAGCCCATATCAGCTTATAGCAGAAATGAATAGCTGAAATGTAGGGATGAGAGTCATGGGGGCTTCTGTCAACACATTTAGGTAATGAAGTAAATGCATGTCTGAAATCCATGGTGTTACACAGAGTTAATACCTCTACCTCTAGTCTACATCATACAATGTGTCATCAGGTAGTCTAAGTTAGTGTCCCCATTAGCTCTGTGACGTGTGTGTCTTTGTGGTCTGGTACAAATGTGGCTCACAGTTTCGGCCTCTTCTTGTACATTTGTGGTGTTGTAAGTACAAAACATACAATATGTATATTCTGCTTAATTCTGCTGTGGCAACAAAAAGTACCTATGTACCACTAAAACATTCATAGATGCTTTTGGAAACGTGAACATGCAATAAGTTGTATTAATGACTTGGAAGTAGGAGCTTAAGTCTTCAGGAGGCTTCAAACTAAGCTCGTCAGATCATCTAAAAGCATCTGAAACCTCCTTTTCCGATGGCGGAAACAAGGAGGGGTCCGGTTTGACAATCTTTGTTGACTTCCTAAACAGATAATATCTCAATCTCTCAAACTTGCCTTATGTTTCATGTGTACAACCACGTGCAGCACCATGAATGCCCACGCGGAGAGACTGAAAGTGAGCGCCGGCGTCCCCGTCTGTGACAGAAGAAGTTGTGTGTTCCAATCCTTCTTTCACGCCTCGGCACACCTGGCCAATCACTGCGCGAAGTGTCTGAAACCTCTCACTGTTACAAACATTTCCAATAATCACTACTACTGTAGTGTGAATGTATGGCAATTGTGGACATGAGAAGCAGAAATAAAAAGAGCATTTTCATAGCATTTGCATTCATCCTCTTACAATATTGTGTCGTAAACAGTGAGCCTAGGTATTCCTGCTCCCTGCGTTGCACTTGAATCAATATTTAACCAGGACTGATTGTCTAAACACAGCCCTGTAAACAGCTGACACCATTCAAGGAGGAGATGTCAACATTTCTAAAGCTCATTAGATATATTATGGCCCAGTTTACCAGCAGAGCACAGGCTGGGAATCCAGTCTGTCTTTTATGGACCAGTTAAACCAGTCGTTTCCCAGTTGGACTGCTCCTCAGCTACCAATACAGTTAATGTCTGTTGGTATGAAGTATTAAATTGAGCAAGCTGAGGTGGTAAAAGCAGCTGTTGTAAAAATCTGTCCAATATCACAGCAATGAGGTTCCGAGTGAAAGAGCCGGGAGAAATGTGCCACAGCAAGAAAGGTAGAGGGAAGGGACTTGAAAAGGGCAGAAGAATGACAGGTGATTTCAGATGTGAATAGTGGGGAATTAGATGGAAACAGAAAAGAAAGAGCAAGGGGTGGGGGCCGGGGGTGGGGAAGCGATAGTGCTGATTGTGAAGACGTCTGATGATAGCTTGTGTCCTCTCTGCTGGGATTGCTCTTTGATAAACCTAGCAGCGAAGATTCTCCCTCCGTGGGCGAGAATGAGAATAGATTTTCCTCTCCTCCTCCTCCTCCTCCGTTTTCAGATGTTGGCAAGATGAAATGAGACGATTCCTTTAAAGAACGATACAAAAGGGACTTGATCGACACCCCGTCCTCGCCAAAAAGAAGCCCACCCCTCCTCCACTTCCTCCTCCCTGTTACCCACGCACTTTCTATCCCTCTTTCTGCCTCTTGCCTCATCAAAATCAGTCCGCGCGCTACACTTCTCACCACTTACTTAAGTTTTTTAAACCCGGCCTCAAGTGCTGAATGTGGGCCCTGTATCTGAAATACCCTAAAAATATCCACCGCCTTCCGCCTGAAGATTTTCTTTCCCATGCAGGCGGAGATCATTGGCATTTAGCTCATTAAAGGGGGGGAGGAGGATGGAATGACAGTTAATCAACCCTCCCAGAGCCGCCGTCCCTGCCGTCATGCCACATTAAACCCAGTATCACGTCCCACAAGCAGATTTCTACCTGGGGCATCCTGGTGGCTTGTTGGGGCTAAGCCATATTCCATGTCTATGCGTATCTAGGGCTCAAATCCAGCCCAGGGCCTCTGTAGAATGCCATCCCCTTTTATCCCTGTCTTTTCCTGTCTCAGTCTCTGTGGAATGTCCAAAAAGTAATCTTACATTTTTAACAAAACCAGAGTGATTTTGGCTGCTTGGTCCAGCAGTTCCTAATTATCTTCTGGATTTTCCCAATATACAAAACTCGGGTCATCCTGAAGCCAAGAGGTGCCTTGCTGTAGTCTTAAAAGACTTTAGTATGCTTCAAACGAACCAGTTTTTACAACGTGTCGTCCAGCCACATGTTAATAGCTGTTCACGGGCAGTTGGGAAAGCAGCCCACTGCGTCCACGTCTCTGTCTCTCTTCAAGAATTCAAGAAGTCTTCTTTTAATGAAACATTAAACAGGATATTTGCATCACTTCAACATATTGATACTGCAGAAACTGAAGTGTGGATAAAAACAGTAGAAAACCAGTTTGCAGCGCGTTTTGTTTGTTTGGCTTTTCTAGTCACCAGTATTTTGACTGACTTAAGGGGAAAGAAGTTACGTCCATTTTGAATTTTAGAAGAACTATATCTTTGAGGAGGTGCCAACCCACCTAAAGCAATTGAATCGCTCTGGGCTTCAATGAAGTTTAGCATTGTGATGGTCTAATGGTTGGCTTGAATGGATCCAAAGTGGCACGCTCTCTTTGCTCTCTCAAGTCTGAGCCTGTGGGAGTGTTTTCGTTGACCATCTATCTACATACTATTCAGCTGGGCAGTTATATTGTCAGGTTGACACTATTCTGGCTCCTTTCCTGAGTGATGTGCTTCCATGCTTGGTTTTTCTCTTTTCAAGCCCTAGAAGTCTGTTAAAGTTATATTATAAAAAATTGGGAAGCCACTGATCATGACTTTGTTTGAATATAGAATATATATTAAGACAGCTTAAGTTCAGATGTGTGAACATGAATGTAGCTGCTGCTAATCTGAAAATGTCCATCTTAGATTTGGCCTTCAAAACACAAATTGGTCAAAGAAGGAAAGAATAAAAGATCGCTGTCATTGACCAGATGATTCAGGAAACTAAATCATTCCAGTTCCAGTCCGATTTCTGTCTTTGGCTCAAGATTTCATCAAGTCAGATGCTTCCAGCTTCCAGCTTCAATGCCATGGTATGTAAGGACCCATTCATCTAGAAATATGGGTATAAGTCTGTAAAAAGCCCATCATTGAAACCCTAGCAGAGATTAGTGCAGAAGGGTGTTTGTGCTGCTTGCTCAGCCAAGCTCGTCACACTGCTCCATCAGCAGGCGGAGCCCCGCGGGAGACAGTCTGAAGCCAAGCAGAGTGTATGTGAGGCTCACTCTGTCACCTCACTGAGAAACTGACCAGCGGCACAATGAATTGAGCAGCAGCACAATCAATAGAGAAGCCAGTGGGAATTCATAATGGTGGCTGTTGACTGACCGGACGTGTGCGGTGTATCAACAGAGCCTGCTATGATCACCTCTGATTTAGCGCCGCACGCACACTTTCCCGTGCTGGGGATAAAGGCGTCCGCCAAGCTGTGCGTTAAATGATACAAGCTTCACGTCAGAGACATTTTGTCTGACGTATGGCTCGTCTGTGGTTTGCACTGGTTTTAATAAAATCCCCATGCATGCTGATGAGCCGAGGTGGTCGCCTGCAGGTTTCTACACCATTTTAGACTTTGGCACACTGCGGCAGGTAATTGGATGTTGAACAGCACCGTGTGTAAACATGCTGTATGTCCTAATAAATAAAATATCACTCACACAGACGTGGACTCGAAGGTTGCGGCTGATATTCCATTTTCGGCCCAGGAAATCTGTTGTTGACAAGGTCCAGTGTTTCTAAAACCGTGGCTGGATTATCTTGGTCCCCAGTGGATGAATTCTAATGGGAGGTTGCCATGAGGTTTTCTGAGCACACTCAGGCTCTAAGGAGATGAACAATTAGATTTGATGTAATGTATATCTTCTTATTCCAAGTCTGAAACTCAACTGAGAATTATTAGCAGATCAATCGATGAAGATAATCGACAGCCCAACTATCAGTACTGTGGACGATGTATTCTGATAATATGAAGTCATGGCTATCTTATCCAAATCAAATGTTACATTTTGTAATGATATTCAACATCTAATTTTCAATATCTGGATTTTGGTTGTGAGCAACTCAGGATAGAAGGTATATTTTAACTTGCTCCAGTCAAAATGAATCATTTCAAGTTCAGGTTAGTATTATCGCTGTTGAATAAAAAAACAATAATTGACAAACATTTTTATAATTATTATACATATCAGTGTAGTTTGACTACTTTTGGTTTTTTGTGTTTCTTAACTGCTGGTCAGACACAATTTGAAGACCTCACTTTGGGCTCTTGTAACTTATGATAGGCGCTGTTGACATTTTAAAGCTGCGCTTATCAATCTTTTTCTATTATCAATGGCTCAAGTGTGTAACGTGAGAGAGCTCTGTAGTGCCCCTCAGTTCTGCAGAGCCTTTTACCTTCTTTCAGCTCATTGTTTCGGTTAAACAGCCAGCAGCTTTACTGTTTCAGTTCAGTCTCATGGCTCTCATGAATCTTAGTTCCAGCTTCTGCTCTGATTTTAGTGAGTCACATCCAATGCTGTGCACTACCTGCTCAGCACCAAATGACAAAGAGACACAGTCAGCAGGCAGCTGGTGAACATAGGGGAGCATTTAGCCGCCTAAGCCAGATGTTTTTCTCAGGAGTTGATGGAGACCAAACCAGAGCTAAAAGGAGAGTGAATCATGAACTTAAAATCATCAAACATGACTCCACATAAATGCTCATGTTCATATATATAAGGTAACCATTTGTCAGTGTTGAGTTAACAGCGTGTCACACTTAACTCAACTGCCCAAAAATCAGTTATTGCTGCTTTAAAGACAAAACAAAGATTACATTAATTAACAAGGAAAATGATTCTTAGTTAAGGCAAGGACATTTCTCAATAAAGCATTAGAGACATTTCAGAAACTGTTTCCTATCCACCATATTGGAGGTCTGATTTTAAACAAAAGATATAACAATCCAGTAAATAATCAATAAATACATGTTTGTTTCAATCAATTGTTTGCTGTATTGAGTCTCATTGAGTTCATTCCTCTTGTGTTACAGCCGACCCTCTGGTTGGAAGCATCGCCACACAGTACCTGACCAACAGAGCAGAGCACGACAGGATAGCCAAACAGTGGACCAAACGCTACGCCACATAGACCAGCATGACTCCTCCAGGACCCCTCACCCTCCCCAACACACACACACACACACACACACACACACACACACACACCTCCGACACCTCCCCTCCTCCCAAATCTATGGAAGCACACCTGCTCCTGTCATCCACCCTGCCCCCACCCCAGAGAAATGAACTGTTATTTGTTCCATGCTGACTTGAAAAGCTTCTTTTTTATACAAAGAGTCTATTGGGATTGTATTTTCCAATACACTGAATGTTGATATGGTCATGAAAAGCTTTAATACTGTTATTGTTCTTGTCGATGTTGTTCTTATTGTCATTGCATTGTTTGTAACATTGTCGCCACCCTTGTCTTCTTCTTTATCTAAAAGTGTGCGTGTTTTATTCCCGTTTCATGTGATGGTTTCATGTAAAAATGATCATACTGAGTGAGTGCATTTAGTTTTCTTTCAGTGGTTGACAGCTCATGGTCAATATTAGTGCATGGCATCAGGATATGTGTTCATGCAGTGGACATGTAGTCATGGTATTATTTCTGGCATGGAGTGAGCCCATCACCATGTATGACGATAGTGGTAGTTTGCTGTACATTTAATGCCTTGTGAGAATACATACTCATTAAATACTCAATTAAACACTGGCTGTAATGTGACAGACCCCGACTCAGTCTCTTGCTTTAATACAACCGTGTTTGTGATTACAATGTGTACATGCAGGCTCATCACTCTGACCACTTCCTGTTAGAAATGAGTCCTCACGGCTCACCACAGAGAGTAGAGTGTTTAGATGGGGAAAGGTTATTTCTATCCATCCTCTCAAACAAAATCATATTGTGACTTTTTTTTTCTCATTCTTTTTCTGGTTCCTTGAATTAGTACTAATTAGACATACAGTACAAATAGCTTAGATACCTTTATTTTCAAGTTAGTACATCTGTCCAGTAGTGTGTTGTGCTTTCTATGCGTTCAGACCAAAAACAGCACTGGGTTAAAAAGATACCAGGGGCTGCTGTGTTCCTTCAAGCAGCAGTGAGACGATGAAATAAAGTCTAGCAAGTCCAGTTTGGGCAACAGATCTGTAATTTTCTAAAGGATTATCATCAGCCAAAACACTTCACAGCAGTGGCAATACTCTGCGGAAGGATTTTACAGCTCTGGAAATCCATCACAGCGGCAATCGCTTCATCGTACGTCACCAGCCAGGTAACAGTAGATTTCTGCTCTTCGAATTACAAAGTTCTTTGATGGACGACCCTGCGTCTTTCCGCCAGAGCTCTCTGTGTCGGCACCCCCACTGTCTTAAGCACAGGTTTGCAGTGTCCCAACACAGTGGTCTCATGGGTATGAATGAGGAGGCTGTGTTGTTGTCTCTGTGAACATGGCCGTGAGTTTATCTGGGCCAGTGTTCTGCGAGACGATAAGCATCCCGTTCTGATGTTCGTAAACATTTCCCACATCATCACACTGCCAGGACCTGAACACACAAAACAATGTTGCTTAAACCAAATTCTGGTCACCCTCTTAGCATTAGGCAAAAGAGACCAACACCCACATTATGTGAAACAGAGCTCTGGTACAAATACACAGGGTCTTCTGGTAAATCAGTTGAGCCTTGCACAACTTTTGCTTTTACACAGTACTGCACACTGTAAGTCAGTCAAGCACACGTGTGGGAGATCACTTTGTGAACAGGTTCTCTTTACGTTTACTCCACGTGGGTCACATCGTGTTTTGAAAAGTGTCACATTGTTGAAATGTGCCCTGAGATAACTCTGTTATGATTCAGGGCTATATAAATAAACCTGAATTGAATTGAATGGTCTAGACGGAGGATAAAGTAACTGTCACCATGACAACCTAAAGCACCTTGCAGCCTTCCTGTTGAATTGTTATTGTCTCATCGATAGCTGCAGCAACGCACTCCAACCAGTGCAGCTCCACAAGGTGTTGTTATCCACAAGATCACATGTCAGAATTTCCCACAATTCTTGATGACCCATTACCACATTCAAAGTCATTCGTTTAGCTCATTGCGACTGAACACTAATGCCGGAACCACCAGTTGCCACAAACTGCAGTCATGTGACCTACAATCTCATGGTTCAATCTGCTGGCGATGATTTGAATGCAGATACATTTTTGAAAAGCAAATAAAAAGCTCATCTCTGGGGTTCCAAGACCGATAAAAAGCTAAATGAACTTCATCTGATAGCCGATGGGTTCACAGATTGCATTTTGACTAATGCATTCTGCCACTTTAGCTCCCCACACGGGCTTGTTTACCTGCATGCGACCAAAGCCCGCTCAAACGTGAATGGTCAGCACTACTCGGAAACCAGAATGCTTCTTATTTTGCGTTCAGAGGAAGATATCTGTTTCTAGAGATTATGTGATGTATGACTTCTTGGACTGATGAATCAGTGTGAAGGTTGGAGAAATAAAGTGACAAAGCAGCGTATATTTACTGTACATGTCAAGCACTGTTCGGAAAAGTCGAGACACAAAGAAATTACTTTGTGTTTCTTGATAGAATATTGATTGACAGAACGTGGTCGTAGGAATGCTTTGACCACACACACACACACACACACACACTTATATACACTACACTAGTAATCATTTGAACAGCAATGTGTTAGTAAAGGCCAAATAACAGTCTGCAGAAAGCATACCAAATGAAGAAATATTGAATCAATCAAATGTAATCAAATCAACACTTCAGATTCTGCAAAATAGAATGAAATGAGTATTTAAAATGAAACAACAGTGACGGGTAAATGCACATATTGACCTCAACTGAAACTGTAAATAGAATGGAGGTAAGACTTTACTGCCGTAAATCAGAAGCAATAAACCTGGCTTTAAATGATTAGATAATTACCAGAATGTAAAGTCAAACAGTATTTAACCCTATATTTGCATTTTAACATTACAATATTAAATATTAAAATGAGTTTAGAATGAATGTAGATTGCCCTGAGAGACCAACTATCCTGATTGGTAGCTTTCCTCAGCCTGCAGCCCTGAGCTCAAATACTGAAAGGCGCAATATCTCAAACACCACTTAATTGCCCCCCTACAAAGTAGCACGGACATGACGTCAAACGCACCTCGTCCAGCTTTAATGTGTTGCAGGTTCTTGTGAAAGCCCCATGAAAGTTAAAGCAGCACCTGGACTGTTAACTAAAGACAAGCTAGAGTGTCAACTCCTCCCTTTGCTTGTCAAATATTTCCAGTCTGGGATGTTCAGGGGATTTCAGTCATTTGCACCTAACTTTCTACAGACCCCCTGAAGTCCCAAAGGATGATATTCTTGTAACTTGTTCACAAAGTAACTCTTATAAGAATCTTATGAGCACAAAATAATAACTTTTCGCAGGTAATAAATATCTTGTGAGTACAAGTTATCATCTTGCGTGAACAAGACATTCGATAATGTTAGTTGGTCTGCCCACTTTGCGTATTTGATGACCCTTGATGCTGCCTGGTCAGTTTCAACTTGAATTAGTGATTCCTACATTTCCCAGAAGGCCCTTTGACAGCCCAAAGAGAAGGATGGATGTGCTGCAAGAAGTAGGCGGCTTACTAGCAGGTGTCAGTGACTGCAGCCCTATCGTGTGTTGCAGACAGAATACACCCCCGATGGAAGTGACGCGTGCAGACGGCCCTCTTCACAGCAGCGGTGTCCGTGCTGTGAAGAGCAGGAGACAAGGCTTTGCTGTGGTTTTAGTCTCTGACTGCATTGCAAAACCAGCAAAAGTGGAGCAACAGTGGCAGAGTTAATTATGGTTGACACATCAGGAGGGCGGGGGAGCCCTCATCTTCCCTCCTCCCTTCCTCCTTCACACGCTGCAGGAGGAAGAGCCTGACAGAAAAGGAGAAGTCACTGGTGCATGGATAGTAATGGAACACTTCAATAGGAGTGAAAAGGGCAAAGCTGGTCTGTAAATAAAAACGCACCTAATGTGCATAATAATGTATATTGTGCAGCTATAATGTGTTGGAGTGGAGGCAGTGTTTGTTTGCAGGTAGGGTAGACATGCTCTCATTACTGCTGCCAAATGTCAAACAACACAGAAAGTTCACTCCAAACAGCATGTTTCATTTTTAGATTTTATCTGTCTTTTTATTAAAATAATGAATCTTTTATTGATTTGCTTATGCTTTGTGTCAAAATGTTATATAATGTGTATAATAAAAAGTGAGCTCAGCCCATAAAATACCATGCACAAATAGTTTTAATAGCTACATTTTTGATTTAGGATTGAAACATGCGGGGAGGTGAGGTGTGAAGTTAAAGTCATTAGAAAGATTGCACATTTATTTTTAGATTTCCTGTCCAATGAAAGAAAATGATCTCAAACTAGCTCTAACTGCACTGTCAGTTACCCAGAAACGTCTCTGGAGAAGCTGGACTCAGGAGAGTTAGCTACATACTATAAAAAATTCAATAAAAGTGCCACTTTATAACTGCACCCTTTCATGGCAGCCACTCTGTTTAATGTTTATTTAACCTACAACCCATTTCACGTGTCAGGTCACTTTATCAAGTGATGTAATGGCTTTTTAAAACTGTCAGTCTGCTCTGGGTTCACCCTGCTTTAGTGTGGGGTAGTAACTCAGGCTAATGGCTAACAGTAGCTATGATTTAATTACATCCCAGCAGTGAGTAGACTTAGTAATGACTTACACTAGGTTATGCATTGTTTTTGCTTTCACAGCACAGCCCCTAAATACACTTATATTATTATATATTATAATATATACTTACTTATATACTTACCATCCCAGTGTATTTTATACACAATGTTAATGAGATAACTAGCTGATTGCTGATAAATGATGCTGAAAATGTTCCTATTTAGCTACTTTAAGCAAAATGATGAAGGGCGTTTGGAACATTGCTTCTATTGCTATAAGCTAACCATACATTTTCATTTATCATTAACAAGTAGAGTATTTATCGCATGATGCAGGGGTGTAGTGTGCAGAGTGTTTGGTTACAGCTTGTTTAGAGGGAAGTCTGTTAAGAATTCACCATATTTGAAAAGGTGTGAGTTAGTGAATGGCTTTCTTTTCTAATAAGATTCTTGAACAGCTGCTCCTGGCTTGTGTTTCCGTTCTCTATGATTTAGTTGTATTTACACCTCTATCTGTTTGACATCAGCCGCTGACACTGACGCTGTGTTAAATAGAAAGAGGCTGAATCTAGATGAAAATGTCAGGACGTCTGTCTGCTGCTGGACCAACACTTCCGGCAAGAAGAGGCACGCGTCCAGCTGTAGCGTCAAGCTCCTGTTAGTTTCTCGCGATAAACCCGGAAAATAGACTATTGAACCCTGCAAAATAAAAGCACCAAACTTCAACGCGCGATTCAAGCTGCTGAGCAATATTATATACCCGGCATTGATTCAACTCTCCTGACGGCACATTTCAAGGCTAATGTGATTTGTTAGACCGGAAAATTTCATTTGGAAGTATTTCAAAATCCACAAAAGTCACAAAAAATATTTTGAACTAATAGAGCAATATGCTCTGTCACTTATAATAACCTAGCTAATAATAACAACACAAATAATATACAAAAATAAAACCATCGACCATATGAAAAGTGGGTGACAATAATATTGCAATAATGCTGACTTTTAATTAACATTTACCATTTTCTCACATTTTGTCTCCTTTGTCGCTTTTCTGTGATATTTTGTGTCTAAATACACTTTGTCGTTACTGTTGTTGTATGTAATGTTTAATGCCTTTTGTTCATATTTTGCATTGATTTTGTAGATGCTTAGTTTTTTTATGGTCATGCTGTTTTTGTACTTACTTTTAATGCTGTTACTCCTCAGTGTTCCTTCTGGCATCAATACCGTGTATCTTACCTCGTCTTACCTTATTATCGCATTAATATGTTACCGCCTCAATTTGTCCGTGCTTTTATCTTTTAAATAATGACCGGAAGTGTAATCTCTCTTCTTTGTAGCGCATTGACACTGGTGCGTCCAGGCGGCGGAGGCACACACACACACACACACGCGCACAGGCTGTGCACACACACAAAGAAAGGTATCAAATGCTAAATGTTTGTGTTACAGCGCATCGTACTGTGACGGTCTGTGTTGTTCGTGTCTTTTAGGGGATGTCGGGGCTGTAAATGTATCCGTGTTAACGTCAAAGGAGAATTTCGGAGTCGGTCCATCCTGTGACTGGCTGCACTGAGATCAGCTGCATGTCGACGGATAAGCTATCGCTTTAAAAACGAGGGGAAACGCTTTAAGCGGACGGCGTGTTGTGTTTGTTGCTAACGTCGTAGTTTGTGTTGAAGGCGTCGGGGCAGCGCGGTGGCAGCTCGCCGACTTGTCTACATGAAAGTTTCATCCGCCTGGAGAGTGTTGAGGTCGGGGTTCCCTGCTGACTGCGACGTCGCCCCGTCGCTGGATGTCGGCTTTTCCATTGCGACCCGTTCGACCAGCCGAGGCGGGAGCGCGGGGCTCGTGTGTGTCCGTGTGTGGCCCCGGTGTGTCGGGCAGAACGAGGCCTTCAGCCGAACTATTCCACCAGATGATTTCCTTTGTCGCAGCCCGACAGGGCTAAAAATACCGCCCGGCTGCAAACGTTAGCCGAGGTCACGATTCGACGTTATGGAAGAGGAAAATGCTCCGCCGATAAGCACTAAGTTCGTCAATAACACCAACACAGACGCGGTTTAAAGTGATGAATCCATTTAACTCGGGTCAGCGTCTAGTCTAGTCCAGGCCCGGCGGGGAGGTAGAACGACGGAAGCGTTTCTGGAATGTTTGACTGCATCGTGGGATTCAGACTTGCGGTCTCTAGCCTCGGTACGCACAGAAACACGCTATGCAAGGCTCCATTGGGGAAAAAGCCTCCTTTAAATGCCACTTGCTGTGGAGGGTCCGCTGTACAGGTGTGCCCCCACACAGCCGCACGCTTCACATCTTAACAAGTTACCGGCGGCCACGGCGTTTTCTACAGAGCACTGCAGCAGCAGAAACTAGTCACTGGTGCAAGTATTAGTGCGTTGGGTACATGCCGACTTTAGGAGCGCAACGTGAAGATATTTAGGAAAGATCCAAGTCTTATAAAAACGAACAATTTGCCCTTAAGCTAAACTTTACAGTGAAATGTGTGATTTTTAAATAGGGTTCGACGTGAAAGGTGCTTTGGCTTGTGTATCCTCCTTTTCTAAATCTTGTTTCTGTTTGTTCCCCAGGCTCGGTATGTCGGATGAAGATTCCCGTGCCAGCACCAGCTCTTCCTCCTCTTCATCCTCAGCTCATCATCATCCTCAGCAGCAGCAGCAGCAGCAGCAGCAGCAGGACACGAACCCCTTGAAGAAACGAGAAAGCAAAGCCAGCATGAGCAAGACCTCCAAACTCCTCTCCACTAGTGCTAAAAGGTGAGCTTGTCTGGAGCCGCGGTTGTGTTGCAGGATGGAGGCAGATTGCTCCGTCGGGTTTAGTTTTACACTGGCTGCAGTATCCCAGCTGCACTGATCTGCAGTCTCTTCAGGGACTATTAATCACGTTCTCCAACAGCTGAAAACAAGTCAGGAGTTTGTCCTACTTCAACTTCAGCTGAACTTCTTGGAGACGTCAAGATGCCAGTCGGGTCTTGGTGGTTTCTAACATGAGGAGTTGTTGAGCGTGCTGTTCTGTCACCCACAGGTGTGATTGTGACGTTTCTGCCAAATAAAAGCTTTTCATGCCTGCTGGAGGTTTTACTTTGACACAGTGTGGATATTTCACAGACCCTCCGGGCCTCCTCTGCCTTCCACCCGGGCCTCGAGCCTGGAGCTACAGTGTTTGATCAGAGCGTAGCTTGTGATGCGTGGCTTTTATTTGCTTTTGACAGAATTCAGAAGGAGCTGGCTGACATCACGCTGGACCCGCCACCAAACTGCAGGTGAGTGAATGGACAGGTATGATTGTGCCATTAGAAACAGCTGAGTCGTTGGTGTGTGTGTCAGTGGGGGGGGGGGCAAACCTTCTGTCTGCAGGTTCGAGGTCTACTCTGAAGACTAAACGGACTTAAGCTTATCTCTTTCTTCTTATGTTCACATTGCAGAGGAATATTGTTGTTGGGCCGGAACATTCCACCTTAATACTTTAGTGGTACTGACTGAAATGTCTGTGGCAGCTGTCAAGTTCTGGAATCTGCTCAGAACGACTTATTCTTTCAGGAAAGAGCTCCAGTAACACTCACATTTTGCCAGCGTATTTTATTTACAGCTGCTCGTAAGAAAACATTTCATGTTTCAGATACTTTGCTCCTTTTTATATAAAAACCCAGTAAAGGAAGCTACTGTAGAAAGTCTTGATTTGGTGTTTGAACCTGAACTCTGGGATCAACACCAGTGTTAACGGGAAGCTAACGTTAACCAAGCTGCAGCTCTGCTCGTTAGCACGGGTCATTCATCATATTATTTAGCTCTTAGGAAGAAACATATACGCACTTTTAAGTGTTCTGATTACATTTGTATATTATTGTGTGAAGTTACATATAACACTGATGTAATGTCTAATAATCCAGTATAAACATGAGCGAAATCTTCCATAGAAAACAAGCCACATCTCAACAACAAGCAGCTAGGGCTGCAACTGTCAATTCATCTTCCGAGTATGATCATCAGGAATAGTTTTGTCTAGAAAACATCAAATAGTGTTAAACTGCTCATCACTATTTCCCCGAGGCCAAAGTCACATCTTCAGACTGCTTGTTGTGTCCGACCAACAGTCCAGAACCCAAAGACTCTTCATTTACTGTCAGAAATGACAGAGAAGCAGCAAATCCTCACTTTTAACAAGCTGGAAGCAGCAGATGTTGACAGTTTTTTCAATTTAAGCAATGCAGACCTTAAATACAGACCTGGAATAAATGCAAAATGAACTCCAAAATGTCCAGGTCTGTGTCTCGGATGTCTTGTGCAAAGTAAAAAATTAGATTGTCTTGCCGTAGTTGGTAGTTGCCAGTGCTAGCAACGGTGCTAAGTTGAGGTTTGCCACTGGGCCAAAAGGGACCAGAGAGTCCAGCATGTTAGCATGCCTACAAAACACATGTCCTACATATGAAACAGCTTTTTGAACACGCCTGGCAGGTTGAGATCGTGAAAATGAATTCCCATGCGTTACACGTGTCAGGGCTACTACCAGCCTCCTGCTATTAACTTTGTACAAGACATCTGAGACACAGACCTGGTCCTGGTATGCATTCATAAATCTCGGTGCTTGTTATGCATATCAGGAATGCAGGGATTGTGTCATCATTGAAGTGAGGCTGTTGGAATCTGGTGCTGACACACCCGTCATACAATAAGGATACAGCACAGAGCCAAGAGTTGGAGAGAGGTGTGTAAGGAAGCCGTCTCTAACAGTTCAGGTATCTTCAGGTGATCTGTTGTTGATTGTTGGCAGTAAAGCTGTCGTGATGTCGAGGCCAGCTCCAAACCACGAGTTACGCAGCTAAGACCAAAAACAAGTATGTCGATAAACGCTGGCCACGGAGAAGCTTTAGGCCGCACCGGGAACAGTTTCACTCTCCTCAGTTTGTGTGTAAGTCATAAATCTGAACTTTAGGAAAATGTGCACTGTAGCTGTGCCCCCAAACTCCCTGTGGCATCATGGATCCTTACACTGACACTCACTGGAAGCTCTGATGGCTTATTGAGAAAAAAGGTTTGATGAATGCACGATTGTTGGCATGCAATTTAGTTTTGATGACCTGTTTTTATATGAGTGAAACTGTTTTGACTTTATTGTTGTTCAGATTTAAGATGCTGCACGACAGACAAAGATAAGATCCGACCGTCACACACAGCACAAACATTGGACGCTCATTCCATCATTCCTTGATGAAACTTGGTTTAAACCAGTTAAAGTCAGTCGAGACGAGACCCAAGGCAGGTTACAAGTTAGACACGAGACAGGTTAATTCAAGGTTCAAGTCAGTCCATTTACTTTTTTTTTTTTTAAGTGGGTTTTATTACTAGTAATATATTGATTATATACTTACATTACATTATACATATTTGTTATTGTCCTGGGATTTTTCTTGGTCAAAATCTGAACATATTTTGGATTAGTCCGCAGCTGAAAATGGTTTCCAACACATTCTTTTTAAGTACCATATGCTATGCTAGCTGTTGCTAGTAGGAAATTACTTAATACTAACCACTTTTATTTATTTATATATCTACAAAGTGAATGAATATATAGCTGTAGTGAGGATGTTGTCTTTTGTTTTATCTGTCTGAGGCAAATAAGAAGTCAAAATATTAATCTGCTAAGACATTTGAGCCTCATGTGAGTGAGCAGATGTCAACAAGGTGTAGCAGATCACCATCTGCAGCTTGTGCTTTTAGATCGTTCTGGGTGAGCTGTGCTGGAGTTCTCTTGGACACTGACAGAGCTCTGTGTTTTATGTGGTCACACCCAAGTTCAAGAGACGTTGTTCTCACCTGGCCAAATGCACTAAAGAAGGAAATGCTTCGGAGTTCTGCTAAACAGCTCCAAACATGCATGGTGTGACCGCGCCCTGAGTGATTTCTCTCTTACCACCCGCGTAGAGGAAGGCCTCATCTCTTCATTTTGTTCTGTTCCACTTGGTGAAAACCCGTCTATTCAGCATTACGTGCAGAAAATGGATTTTTAGTGGATTTTGGTTCTTTCGGCCTCATTTAGCACAGAATCTGCTCATTAGGGTGTGAATGGAGCTGGCCCACTACGCCTTGCAGATGCTGTTTAATGGATTACACATCGATGAGTCAGTTGGTTGTCGTTTTGTTTGTCTCGAGGTAGTTCTGGGCTCCCTCTTCTTAGCATGGACACTGACTGATGAAGAAAAGACTTATCCTTACTAGTTTCCATTATCATCAGCGCCTCTCGCAGCTAACTTAGCTTTATGGGCACTATAACGCAGAGCCTTTAATCTGTCATTTATCAAAATCTAATTATACTCCACACAGGGAATGCAGAGTAGGCCCTCTTTTATTTTTCTACTGCCTCGTTGCCACTGAAGTGTGAACTGCAGACATCACAGGCCTTCCTCACTCCCTCCCTCTCCCACCCGCCCTGTGTTGCTTTTATTCACCATGTTTTATTCCTTTTTCCTCTCGACCAGCTATTTTATTTATTGCTTGCTTCCTGACACTCACACTTTATTCTATCATTTTTCCTCCTCTGCCTGGTGTCCTCTTGCACTCTCGTTCACCTTATCTCCTTTTAAGATGTTGCCCTTGGGGGTCAGACAGATTCCTGACATTCTAGGGTCGGGCTCATGACGGCTAAGGAAAGCTGGGCTGTGTACAGTAGGGTAATTAGTGCCAACTAGGGTTGGACAGATGTGGTTTAAACACAATCATATTTTTTTAGCTTCAACCATTTGGGTGTGTGTGTGTGTGTGTGTGTGTGTGTGTGTGTGTGTGTGTGTGTGTGTGTGTGTGTGTGTGTGTGTGTG
>JAVQJD010044152.1:0-28570 GCA_036023655.1 Nannoperca australis
TCAAATAAACAAACCAACAGCTGCTGAAAATCTTTATGTCCAAATCCACATTTTGTGGAGCCTAAATCTTGACGACTTTGACCTGGAAAAATCCCAAATATCCCAATAAAAAATAAAGACAGGCAGGCTTTGCATAGCCGTGATGCTTGAGTATTTAGTTAATTAAGCCTAATTATTTCTCACCTATCAAAAAAAACAACAACCCACTATTAATATAAAAGCAAAATGTTCAGAATCAGAATCAGAATCAGCTTTATTGGCCAGGTGTGTGTACATACTAGGAATCGGACTCTGGTATTGTCTCGCTCTCAATGTACATACATGAAGTAGACAAACAATGTTTTTATGATACAGCAAGAATAAAGTAAGAATAAAGAGCAAATGAGCCAAGTGCAAGGAATAAATATAACTATGGTTAATGTACAGGTTGCTTAACTGTTCATTAATTATTTCATTTTAATTTATTAATGTTAGCACTCAGACACCTGAAAACTGTAATTAACTTTGACACTTGACATGACTTGACTTGGTCTAATCTTAAAATGACTCAAGACTTGAGTTGGACTTTCCCCTAAAGACTTAAAAACAGCTCACCCTGTCAGTGATGTGACACTAGTAGGTATGAACAGGTAGGGAAAGCAGGGAGTTGTGTAGAAATGGAGCCATTAGCCCTGTCACTGGAGAAGCTACAGCTGATGCAGCCAACCGAGGGGAGGCTCCAACAAACAATGAGAGAGCAATGACAGAAAAAAAGAGGAAGTCAAGGATGAAAAGGAAGAGTCAGGAGCTAGATGTTATCCCTTGATTAAGGCCATTTCCCAGCTTTAAAAGGGTCTTTTTAAAAAGCCCATGTAGGGGGGGGGAACCCATTGTTATGTTAACATCCTGAATTTATATGTAGACATATCTTTTGTTGAGGTGCAGAGAACTGTAGAAGAAAACGAACCCGCAATATCAGGCAGATGAAAAAAGAGGGAAGGTGTTAAGAGTGGGGGATACCATAAAGAGAACGAGGTGAGAAGGAGTATGGATCGAGGCTGCAGGGCCTTTGGGTGCTTGCCAAAACACAGGCATGTATGTGTATGTATCTGTGTGGCCCGGAGAGAGTGACTGAGTGTTTCTGTGTGCGGTCAAGAGTATCTGCGCCTTGCTTCTCACCCTCATGCCCCCCCCCCGCTTCTCATCCTTCTCTTTCCACACCTTCACATTATGCTTTTTTTTCTCGCTAAAATAAATGATAAACATGCCTCCTAGCAGTGTCTCTCTTCACTTTCTCTCTCCTGCACAGCGGTCCGTGCAATCTGGACAAGGGAGCCAGACACCACCACTATCATCATCGTGATTACCATTATCATGTGGAGGTCAAAACACAGCCTTCAAAATAAAATCCTTCATTTATGATCACGCAAATTATCATGCACAGACACGCAGATTTAGTGCGCAAGGTGTTTCTCTAGTCCCTTTGTGGTGGAGATGAGAGGAGGAGAGAGGATGGAGCTCAGTGGGAGGAGGACTTGATAAGCGGGGAAGGAGAAACTGCTGCTTTTATAAAAAGAGGAATAAACAGGCTGCTTTAGGAATACTCTCACACACAAAAACCCAGGAGAGAAAGTTTCTCTTTCCCTCTCTGTCTCCCTTTTTGGACTAAATATAGGCTCTACAAAGAATCCTAATGATAAACAAACACTGTACTGATACCAAATGCAGCATAATTCAATAGCATCTGTTTGTCTTTGTAGATTTATTTTCTTTTGAAAGCTAATGTCAACACCAGTCCACCAAAACTAGAACAAACAGACAGGGAAAAATATTGAGCAGAGCTGCATGTCAGTTCACTATAGTCTCTTTCCTCTGCAGTGTTGCTTTCTCTATTTATTTACATGTACTTCAGGAAATAAGTCATCAAGCAGTATTATCTCATTTCCAACAGACCCCACGGACGCTCATTTATATATTTAACCCTCTAATGTCTCATGCTTCTATACATGCTGAAAAAGGGAAAAAAAGAGGCCATCTGGAGAGGGTTTGTGATTTATTCAGATGTTGAAAAATACAGCTAGCATAACACCCTGTGTCTCTCGCTCTCCCAACACACACACATCCACAAAACTGTCTCTTTTCGATGGGACCTAAAGGGGATTTCATGGATGGACTCCACTCTAATCATCTGCAGCTCACAAACCAATGAGAAACACACAGCGCTCCCAGACTGGAAACACTCAACAACCACCAAGAGAAAACACAATGTCAGTGGAACTTATCAAGCCCACATGAGTCCTGACAAACACACACACACACACACACACACACATATAGAATCAGAGCTAGTTTAACTGTTACCCACGTCTCATATTTCACTGTAAATGATTCATGATGTCAACGTGTATTTGTAGGCTTAGAAATCCCATATGAGCACATGCATTTGGCCGGTGTTCTTCGCTGCCACACGTGAAGCAATTGAAGGAGTTAACGTGGTCGAAGAAAAGAAGGGAGAAAATCTATCCTTTCTCCCGGCTCTCCATTCACCCTAATTTCCCCCTACCATTATGTCTACTTGTGTTTCTGAGTGTGCCCAAGCCTTTCATTGGCAGTCAGGCAGAGTGATGGAGCAGGGCTGAGCGGCATCGATCATGACAAACGCTTACAGGCGCTATCAACTGACGGCGGGGTGTACGATAGCGCTGCTTTGCACAGGGAAACAGCCGAGCCCCGTCCATCCATCATGCTGTCTACCTGCTGGACAATAGAGGAAGAAGTGTGAGAAGAACAGACGGGAAAAGAAGGAGCGTGAGGGAAAACGTACCTCTCAACAGGTCCATTATCACTGCCATTACCTATCCCTACATTAGCCAGCGGGCTCACACCAAGACAGAAGTAATGATCTCTGAGAATAGCCTGGAAATCATTTTGAGTCGGGACAGGGGTAAAAAGGAAGGAGACGGCCATTTAGAAAGACAACAAAGCCAATATAAATTGCTGCTCGTACTCTCTCTCTTACACACACACACACACACACACACACTGTGTGGTCTTACTAAACCAGTTAAAGATGCCTCTTTGTGAGCGGCTGGCTACCTAGAGAGCGGAAAGCTGATCCTGAAAGATCGGATGACAGCTTTTCCTGGAAGAAAAGTGCTGGTCTGAGGTCAGTGTTATTGAGCTGCTGTGATGACAGATCTACCACACCTAACCACAGACGGCTGATACCAGATCAGAGGACCGTCACTAAGACACACACAGTCAGGAGCTATTTC
The DNA here is from genome assembly GCA_036023655.1 of Nannoperca australis. Lineage (NCBI taxonomy): Eukaryota > Metazoa > Chordata > Actinopteri > Centrarchiformes > Percichthyidae > Nannoperca > Nannoperca australis. Next base: position 3,255 of record JAVQJD010044152.1, read on the forward strand.
AATCAACACGTAAACGGAACACACTTCAAGACACTTAATCGACTCCATGCACACCGTAGAGGTGCGGGGCTGCATCAAGACGCAGAGTGAGAAAAAGCTCTGGGGAGAGAGATGGTTAAAAAAAAAAAAAAAAGCATGAAAGACAGGGAGACAGGGAGTGGGAGATTTGATGAATGCTGACCATATTGAACCCCAGCGTACATCATCTTCTCGTTCGTACACAGCCTCTTCTATTCTCTAGAGTCACTGTAATCGAGAGTGAAACCTCCCAGTCATTACTTTAAGCTCTCACAGTTGCTGTCACACATGGAAAGTATAAGGCGAGAGGAGAGGAGAGGAGAGGAGAGGAGAGGAGAGGAGAGGAGAGGAGAGGAGAGGACTAAGCCAGAGGGAAGGTGAGCAGAGTAGTTACCTTTATATTGTGCCTGTTCTCTGTTCAAATCCCTCTGAAAGCTAAACTTTAAAACAGCCCAAAGGTACCTGCCTAGATAGACACAGTCAAGGACACCTAAAATTCACCTCTAAATACAAGAACTCATTAGAAGGAAAATAAAGTGTTAAAATGTCAACACATTTTCTAACCAGTTTCTCTGTTGTTTTCCCATTGCATGTTTGAATGTGTACATTTTCTCGGTGTGCATATATATAAATGTGTACTACATATGCAGACTTTTGGTGCAGGGGAAATAAGGCCACACTGCACTGAGTGGGAGATTTAGTTGTCCCATAGCACAGAAGAGAGAGGTGAAGTGATGGAACAATAAAGGCTGCAGGCTCGTCCCTCTGTTACCTATACTGCCTCCTGCCCACCATGATGTACGAGGCAGGTGCATTGTGGCTGATGTCAAGTGAACAATTCACCCCAGGCATGTATCACCTTATCTTTAAAAGGACACGCTCACATGCACACAAACACACCCTTCAAGGCATGCATGCGCACACACACACACACACACACACACACACACACACACATACAGGCTACCCACACGTTATCTTAATGCAGCGAGACAGCAATGTAATCAGCAGTAAGTCAGGCCTCTCATCCCCGTATCTCTTCACTCTGTGCTTCACAAAACACACGATATCGGTGACTAGTGGTTGGCTGAAGACAATAGCGGCTGCTGCGCACACCACTTTGTCACAAGCAGAAGGTGGAATTACACTTGTACGTCAGTCTTGCCATACGTCCCTCCAGTGCAGGAATTGATTTATAGACAAGATTTCACCTGTTGATAGCACCACTGCTGCAATGTCATTAGCCTATATCGAGATGTAATTTATTTCCCAAAGTAACTTTTCACATTATTTCTCTTCTAAAGTTTGTCTAGAGCCTATTTCCGTGCAATCAACTATTTTCATTATCAGTTATTGTGCTGAGTATTTTCTGAATTAACTGATTAAAAGAAATGTTTTGTTTGAGCAGCAGTTCAAAACCCAAAGATATTATAAAGATATATATGGTGTTTTTGTTTAAAAAAGTCAATCGATTATTAAAGTTGTTTCTAATGTGTTTTTGAATAATCATTTCAGATCAAAATCATTTTGTGATCGTAATTGAGCAAAACAAGTGAGAAGAAGCTCTGCAATGGAAATGACTTAACTAAATCTGTGTTATTTAGAAAGGAAAAGGGTAAAGTCAATTTGCATCTTCACTATAAACAATCTCCAGCAGCATCGTGAACTTGAAGCCAACTAATTACATCTAATCTTTTGGTCACAGCAGCTGTGGCATAGCCTACGATGTAGCTCCAGCGGCTACTTGTGTAGGCTCCATTGTTTCATATGGGGGAAAAAAACTTTTTAAAGAGAGTGTGGGAGTGGGAGCATATACTGATTCTCCATCTGCTCAACCAGAATGCACTGTTCATCGCATACAGCCTGTTATACAAGTAAAGAGGCACAGGTTAACCACTGGTCAGCTAGCTAGCAGTGTGTTTGTGTATGAACAGGTTTAAAGAGGCAGCATCTCCTTCCTGTGACAGGTGTGCATACATGTCAAGGGTCAGTAAAGGCATTCATGAAGCTATGAATAAATGACTGCAGGGTCTCTGAGACTATAGAAATCGTTCATGAATATTACATGAGGCTTGAGGAAGGCAAACAGCTATACTACACCTCACACAAACTTTAATTCCTTTCCTCTCTCTTTTAAATTCTTTGATCTTATAATTTCCATGATTAATCTTTGGTTGCAAAAACTTATACCTCCTCTTGTCTTAACATTTTTGCATATATGGTACTGTTTTCCTAGAGGTCATTTTGTATGAATGAAGCATTAGTTTTGATGCCGTTTGTATTGATGCTGACTTTTGTTGTGGGCTACTGCAACTGCAATTTCAGTGAGAAAACTGGGACTTCAAGTAAAAAATGCAATGAAAGTGAATCAAAGCCTCTGGGCTTTCATTTCTGCTTCTCTTTCTATCACTGCTCTTAATTAACTTCACTGCATAAAGAAAGTCATTCCACAAGAGCTAACGGCCCAATACTTTTCAAATTCAATTTCACTCAGGCAGCGAGTCAAAAGCCAACTCTAGTCAGCATGTGTGTGTGTGTGTGTGTGTGTGTGTGTGTGCAATTCTGATGTAGGGATGGGTTCTCAGTCCAAACTAGAGGTGCAAGGCCAGAAATTGCAGAGGTGCTGGTTGCTAGGAGACAAAAGGTACCCAGCTGGAATTGTGACTAAGCCTTGAGGGTAGTGTGTATATATGTGTGTGTTCGTGTGTGTGTGTGTGTGTGTGGGTGCGTGTGTATTGATTGTAAGAGCAAGACTGGGGATGGCAGAGGAAGGAGAGGACAATGGAGTTGGTCCCAGCTGTGCTGCAGTGGGTGGGAGTCGTCCTGAGAAAGAGAGCTTAACAATGGACATCAGTGACTGCTCTGGATGTTTACTCTGTCCTCCACGGTGCTCTGGAATACCCTCATCCTCCCACACTCACAGCCCACATACAATGCAGGCAGGGGAGTGAGTGAAGCAAACCTTACAACCGCCAGATAATGACAGACAAAGACAACTATGGCAACTAGTTGTCATAGATCATATAGATGATCTGCTACTATGACCAACAAGACGTTTATAACTACTCCTCATATCGTATTAGGGCAGACCTCAATGTGAACAGTTTTCATTGGAACTGTATCTTTGGTAAAAGTAGTTCCAATGAAAATTGTTCACAGTGAGGTCTGTGGATTATCCGTAACCATGACACTGTTTCTGGAAAGACACGTTGCTCTTATGTAATTCTTCAGTGCTTTTGACTTTAACTTGGACAAATTCCTTTCATGGCAAAACAAATCTAAGATCACAAACCAAAAATATCCTCATGTTTTGATGCCATAAAGGGTACATGTGATTTGTATGTGTGTGTGAGAGATTTGACGCAACTGCCCCGTTAAGACAAAACTTTCACTAAATGTTTTTTTTTTATTCATTTGGCATGTGATATTACCTGCTTGCTTTCCTTAAAATATTTTAGAATTGCCACATACGGCCTTGATGTGTGTTTCTTAATGAGTGGACAGCCTGGAGCAGCAGATGTGATCTGAAATGCTCAGGAGGCCTGAGAACACTGAGCTTTCAGGGTTAATGAACCCTTGCAGAGGTGCAGCCGTAGGAATGGATTATTACCACCAGGGCCAAACACACACACAAACACGCAGACTCGCACACACACAGACATATGTATGCTAAAGCATCTCTTTGTCTACCTTCAACTGTGCGCCAAGATAAATAAATAAAATATCTTAAACCCAAGGTGTCTTTCAACATAATCATTATAAGTCATCCTGACACCAGTGTCTAAAGGTATATATAACCCTGAATTAAGGAAGCAGTCTTTCCTTTTGCTAAGAGTCCAACACAATGGAGGCTGAAGCACATCCATCATCATCCACAAGCATTACCATAAAGACTGATTACTCCCCTGGGCTGCGAGTCCTCTGTGTTGAGTAATGAATGCATGCCAGGACAGTTAGCGTACTGTCGCTAGCCAGATGAGGCCAATACCTTCAGATACATTGCTGAAACAATGACAGCTATGATGAATAAATGGGAATACAGTGGCTTTTTGTTCCATGTGTGAACACTGAATCAAGTCCATTTGTTCGAGTTGAACTAACATGCCACTGCGCTTGCTTGTGTAATCACGTCCCTGACAGCATGTGTCTTTGTGTGTTCTTGAAAGCAATTTCTGGATCAGTTTATTGCCATAAGCTCTGCATGGATGCCGATACATAGCCCGGGGCTGAGAGAATGCATATTTGTGGCTGTGTGTGTGTGTGTGTGTGTGTGTGTGTGTGTAGGTAGGTGTGTGTCTGTGTGTGGGTGTGTGTTAGAGAGACTGGTAGCCCCCGAGCAAGCTGTGTGTCACAAAGCCAGCCTGGCACTCACTGGAGGACCAACTGCCAGAGCAGGGGGCATGAAATTAAAACTCACCACCCAGATAAAAAAGGGAGAAAAAAAGTCAGAGGGAGCAAGAGGAGGAGAGAAGGGTGGTGGAAGAGAAACAAAGGATAATAAAGATGCAGGGGAGGACAGGACATAATAGGCTGGCAATATAAAATCACCCAAGTCTATAGGAAACAAAAGAAATCTGCAACGTCAAAGTGGAAATGTGTGCTCTGCATTAATGATGCCTGCCGAGATTCTTCTATACCATTTCTGCGTCGAGAAAAAAAAAGTATCTGACAAAAAGAAAATCCTGCAACTATCAAAAAAACCCACAAGAAAGACCATCAACTGCTGGGAGAAAAAGTGGGGCTGACCCTCAGAACTTAGAGCCATATATCATCATGTGTTGCCAGACATACATTTGGTTTGTGTTTCTTGTGATGACAGTAGATCACCCCACTGGTCCAGACCTAATCAACATCGTGGCTGTGCACAGATCTAATATCCACACACACACACACACACACACACACACACATATTCTACCCTGTATATATCATGGTAGGTGTCCTTTCTACTATTTTCAACTCTGACCTCCAGAAAGAACAGGAGGCCCTGAGAGGCTATGATGGATATGCCAGACACAGGGAGTGTGTGTGTGTGTGTGTGTGAGAGAGAGAGAGAGAGAGAGAGAGAGAGTGAGAGAGTGAGAGTGAGTGTGTACACGTTTGTATGCTTACCTGACAATTCTACATCCTGTAGATGAACTTTGCTATTTATTATCTTTGGTGTATTTTACTGCTCTGCGCAAATCATCCCCCCCGCCCAGCTACGGTGCATACTGGTACAAAGAAGGTGTTTACTGAGAAAATAATACACACATCCACATTCAACTGCAGACATCCCAGCCAGGAACTGCCAGGCGGATGTCCTCTCTCCGAGGTTCCTATCTCACCCTAGCCGTGACCTTTCACCCCAGCTCTGTGAGTCAGGCTGGGAGGGCCCTGAGCGTGACTGATCCATTAGACTCCTTTGACAAGGATGAGGATGACATCTGAACCCCCAGAGGCAGGGGAGGGAGGAAGACGACGAGCAGAAGGAGGACTACTAAAAAGCTGGGAGAACAGGGGCGGTGGGGGTGAGGGGAAGGTGCCCTCTAAAATTTGAGCAATCAGAATCTTTAAATCTTTAAAGCAAACAGTTACTGTTGATCTCTGTTCTTTCCTGGTCTTACTTGTTTTAGCTTTCACTTTGAATGATGGATTCTCTGGTTTTTTGGCAGATTGCAGTGATTCTATTTGCAGAACAAGGTGTGTAAGAGAGCAAGTAAGCAAAGTTAAATAAGTCATATAAATTAGCAAATCTAAATCAAAGAGATGAGGTATATTTGTGTGTGTGTGTTTTACAAGCAGTGAAGGACTTAGTACTCTAATAAATGCACCTTTCACTTCATCTACAGTCACAACTCTAAGTGTTGATTTATGTATTTAACTATGTGTATGTTTTTACTCAGTGTGAACAGTGTAAATCATCTCAATGAACAATTCCCATTGTCTTATGATGAAGAATAAAGCTTTTTTATGATTGTGAAATAAGCAGGGCAATTTAATCAAATCTGCACACACACACACACACACACACACACTTATACATGAACACACATATACACAGATGCATTCTGCCATTACACGTCAGACAGGATTTCAACAAGGTGTCACCGACAGCAGAGATGCCTCACTTCGAGCTGAAAAGAGAGACCTTGGGAAGAGATAAAGGAAGGAACAGGAGTGGCTGTGTGAGGTGAGGAGAACTGAGGAGATGGAGGGATGGAGGAGGATGGGACTTTAAGGAGTGAGTGAGAGTGACAACCCTGTCTGGAATGCCTTTGTCTACATAGGCTAATATTTGCTCTTGCATTTTGCCTTTTCCCCTTTTCTTATTTGCTGTTGACAGAGAGGAATGAAAAGGCAGATAGCCAACGGGTTACCTCGTAGCAAGACTGTGTGTTTGTGTGTGTGTGTGTGTGTTTGTGTGTGTGTGTGTGTGTCTGTGTGTATATAGCCAGCAGGTTCCCAAGCAGCAGGTGGTGAGCAAAAGGCAGAAGTATCGAGTTCAGGAATCTTGTTTGCTGCTCAAAAGCTGCTGCTACTCTCCCATTAACCCTGCTTAGAACCACAAACACATGCCAAACATGCACCACAAATGTGTGTGTTTGTGTGTGAGAGAGAGAGAGACAGAGAGGACAGGGACAAAAAAGGATGAAGACATTCAAACTCCTCACACATGGTGCCAAGATCCCCTCCACCTCCATCCCATCCCCTCCCCTCCCTCGCTCCCTCCCCCTCCCCTCCCCTCCCCTCCCCTCCTGGGGAGTCAGGGGTTGCGGCAGCCTGGGTGTCTGCCTGAAGGCCAGTCTCACAGCGGGCCAGTCATAGCGGCGACACTTTGATGTCTTTGTGGCGAGACTCCGTGCCTCATGTCCACGCTCATTAACTTTGTCAATGACAGATCAATGTGAGCCTGCAGAACGCTGCACTGCCTCAAAATTACAGCCTATTTACCATTCTAGGTCTGAGTCTGGACTGGCCTTGGCATCGCTCTGAAGAAACACACAATACAGCAAGAGTCGGAGAGATTGTTTGCTCATGATAGCACCCATTTAACAAGAGTAGCCCCCTCACACATGCAAGGAGGATATTGCTCCACTTAACTCTGGCATCCCGACTTCCTCTGGCTTAGTGCTCACAGACAGCAGCCACATCTCTTTACATCCTGTAGTTCCCTGTTTAATGATTAGGAGATTACGGCCCTTATATATCTTTTTGCACCCTAACATCAGTCAGACAGATGCAGCCGACCAGAGCGCTGAAACCATGAGAGCAGTTCAGGCTTGTCTCTCACAGCGTGACCCGCATTGTCAAGATATAGCACTTAGCACCTTCAAACCTCTTCTTGAGTCTGTCGTCTGTGTCTTGTTTTATTTCTGCACTCCATCTCATTTATAGCTAGTTTTTACTGCTTTTCCCGGCTTTTTGATGGCCTGCTAGTTTGAGTCAAGTGGATTAAAAGAGAATCTCCTAAAGTGATAAAGTGTTAAGAGAGAATAAACAGTCCACCTTGTGTTTCTTTGTCATTACATCCACCTATTAGTTCAAAGTGAAACCTTATTCTGGAGTTTAGCATGAATAACATCAATGTTTGTCTGCAAAATCTTATATTTATCATTTAGCAAAAAATGCAAAACCTATAACATAATAACACAAGCAGCCTTACAAGAAGTAAACCTAAATGTCTAAAAGGTTATAATCTGATCAAAGAACAAATCTAAATAAAAATAATATATAAACAAGACTAAAACTGACTTTTAGTCAGACAATTTTTGATATTTGAAAGTTCTCATTATGTCCTACTATGGACACATTTCGGTTGGTCTGTATTTTCAGGCTTTGATTTACTTGGATGATGATATATTTAACTTTGAAAGTGTTGAAGAATTTTCTTAACCAAGCATGTTATTATTTGTGTTTAACGCTGAGAAAACCTTTTTACATTTACTGCTGCATCCACATGGACTTCCACATGCTCAGTGCATACCCAACACTTGTAATGACCCCCACACGTGCACCCACATAAACACACTCTCACTAACTCACAGGACTGCATATACACGCAACATGTGTGCACACAAACCAAGTTCTCACATGGCTATGCACGCACAAATGTGTGCAGTGCCCACGCACCACACAAAGCCTGATGCACACAAACACACACAGCCAGAGAGATCATCTGTACTCTAAATATTTAAAAAGACTATTCCTCTGTCTGTAATTAAAACCACTGCAGCATTCCAAAGCTGTATCCCCTACCATCAACCCATCTCTCTCTCTCTCTCTCTCTCTCTCTCTCTCTCTCTCTCTCTCTCCATCTCCTTCTGGTCTGTTGTTCTCTTCTTCCTTCCTCCATTCTGACCTTCGCTTCAGTTGCCTAGAAATGGGATGTTTGAAAATCTTCCAAAAACAATGAAACTGTGGGAATCCTCTGTGTAACAACTGCCCTCTCCTTGACACCCATGAATCCCCCTCCCTCTCAAGAGCACCCCACCACTACCTCTCATTTTCACTTATCTAGAATGGCATCGCTTCATTTACCATTGGGAGAAAGTAAAAGGTCAGGTTTTGTCTGGATAGTATGCAGCCAGTCTCTCGTGAAGAGAAGGTTGCCTTTCCTGGGAGAAGTAATGATATGTTAGGACAGCCCACAGAGCAAACACAGGAACCGTGAGTCAGCACCACACACTGTTTGGTTACAAAACTCCGGGCTTCTGTCGTGCCCGGGCCTGCTGGGATACCGGGGGTAAATCCTCTCCCTGCCCCACCGCTTCCTCCCATTAGAATCTGCCCAAATCCTGCCTTTATCACTGTGTTTGCTCTGCTGAGCTCGCTAAAGCTCTGCAGCCTCCTTCACAAGGTAGGTGTTCATATGCATGTGTGTGTGTTTGTGTGTGTGTGTGTGTGTGTGTGTGTGTGTGTGTGTGTGTGTGTGTGTGTTTGCTTTGGCCTGCACGGTAATGCCTCCCATCCCTTCACTATCAACATGGATGGAATGCAGAGTGTAATGTGACGAAGGCCTGAGAGTTGGGAACACACACTTAGAGGCTCACAGGACAGACGTGTTCCTGGAAAGAAGAGCAACAGTATATTCCTCAGATCTAGCAGCCATACATGCAGCGTGTGTGCATGAGTGTGTGCGTTTATGTGTGTGTGTGTGTGTGTGAGGAGTTGTAAACATGCACTTCTCATGAAGTGGAGATGGTCTATCGAGAGCTGCTCTCATTTCAAACATCATTTATTTATTAGCCCCCCGTGTGGGACATAAACACACAGTCTCACACACGCGCGCACAGTGACAGAAATTCTGCAGTTTATTCCATCACGCACCAGCGATCAACCTCATTCCCTCATCCTTTTCTTTCCGCCCCCTCCCTCGCTCCCTCCCTCCTTCCTTCCTTGAAATCGATGGAGTGTTTTGTCACCCAATGCCGCGTTTCGTGCAATATTCATCTGAAGAAAAAAGCTCATCTCACACTCAGTGAATTTTCTTAAATTCAGTTTGGCACTGATTGGTAAATGAAGGGCCACAGTCTTGACACACATGCACGTACGGGCACACACGCACAACAACAACCCTATTATCCAAGCTTCAGGCAAGGGCTTTGTTTCGTACCACTGGAATCTGACAGTGATTTATGGAGAAGGGGAGTCACACTACACCCTGATACATACAGCAACACAAAGCAAGGTTACGGGCCCAAACATGGGTACAAAGAAAGGTTACTGCTCCACCAACAAAGCCACACTGACAGCAGTGCATGCTGTGGTCTGGGGTCAACACCACATCAATGCAGCCAAATGAATGAATTCACCCGACCCACTAAATGGATGCATTGGCCGCTTTCAATAACTTGTTTTGATGAATTCCATGAATATGAATCTCTCTGCTTCCTCACTCAATGATTCCTTAATGACTCTTCCGAAAACTCTTCCGATGTCATACTGAGCCCAATTTTGTATCATTTTCTGCTGCATTACCACTGCGGTTTTGTCAATCGGTGAACCCTAAGAGGCCAGACACACCCTCAGTGCAGGTATGCCCTCTGCAATGCCAGGCTTTCTTCTTATCCTTCTGTGTGGGCATGTTAGATCCTCTTTATATCTGCTATCAGTTACAGCTCAGGTGAGGACAACACATTCCTTCTGACTCATTATGAGTGTTGAGAACACAAGGCAGCGATTTAGCTTGTAATCTGCAACGGTTTTAGCTCCACTGTTAGTTTTGGAACGCACACGTGCAGACACTGCAGGGGGGGAAACTGATTCCCGAGGGAATACATTTACTTTATTACCACAGCAACCACATTTGTTTGTTTCACATTCTCGTTGAGACAAAACAGAAAGCTGTGATACACTCAGGCAACAGACAGGCAAGGGGCAGAAGGAAGAGGAAAAGTTTGCCTGTCTTATGTGTTAAAAAGTTGGCTGATGACTCACAGACACATAACACTGACAGTGAGTCATCCTTAATAAAGGTTAATTTGGGAGTAAAACACTCATGCTGGTTTTGCTCTAAGGGCTCAGGGATGCACCGCAGAACCTAATGATATCAGAGAACAGGCCTCTGCAGCTAATCTACATTCTACAGGGACGACATTGTCTTTACTGTAGAAGCACAAAAAGAGTGAGAGGGAGAGAGAGGGAGAGAACGAGCAGGAGAGAGAGAAATAGGGGCAAGGATGAGCCTCTAAAAATGTTCCTTTCCGTTTTGCTCATTTCACCACTTATACTCTCTTGATGAGTGCTTCAGCTTTGTCAACAATAGTATAGGTTTGTTTGTGTGTGTGTGTGTGTGTGTGTGTGTGTGTGTGTGTGTGTGTGTTCGTTGGAGGTTTATGAAAGCCACTCCGGGACCCTCCAACACCGGCCAGCCATGCTCAACTTGACAATTGACGATAGGAATTCAGGAGGGCGGTTGACAAAGAGGCTCTCCCCTGGTGTGTGTTTTACAGAATGAGAGAAACACATAGTGTAGATTGAAAGAGAGAGAGAGAGAGAGAGAGAGAGAGAGAGAGAGAGAGAGAGAGAGAGAGCGTTAGGGAGGGTGAGAGACAAAAAAGAGAGCAGGTGTGAGTGCCTGAAACAGTATTGACAACTCAAAGACAGTGGTCTATTCAACGCTGTGTAATTGCCGTTACAGTGGCTGCTTGTTTCTTTAATTTCCTCTTTAGAGCGATGCGGCAGCTCTTGTGTTACACATTAATTATGTTTTCTGGAATCCTCTCTCTGCCCCCCGCCCACCCCTGTTGACTGACAGCTCGGCTGCCTCCTGGCCCAGCCTGGCTCAGAGCAGGGGAGTGGGTGAATAGGCTAATAAATGGTGAAGGAGGGGTTAGTCACACCCCGTCCTATTGTACCAGCGCTGTCACGCCTGACCCTTAACCAAACACACACACACACACACACACATACACGCAGCCACACACACACTTTGATGGCTAACAATGTGTGCACACAACCTTGTATGTAGTCCCACACACACACATGCACACACACCTTCATGTCACCTCTGTCAGCCCTGACCCCATACCAAATACCCAGGATCCCCCCTGTATCCAAGGTGACCAAATGAGGCCCCAGCTATTGCCTAGCAACCACAGAACAATGAGCTCCAAGGAGACGGAATGGCTTGAGCAAAGGGCAGGCTATTCTCTGGAGATGGAGGGAGGGATGGAGGGATGGGAGCCGAGGTGGGGAGGGGAGGGGACGAGGGGTGATGGGAATGGTGTTAGGACACATCTTTAACCATGTCACAAAGAGGGTGCCTTCCTGGGAAACAAGGCTGGGCTTCTCTAACCCTGCTGGACATCTCCGTTCAACTCACTCTCACAACTTGAAAAAAAAACAATTTGACTTCTACCTTTCTTTTATCCCTCTCCACATCCGCACAAAGTATGAGGTCAGGAAGGCCGGGAGTAAAGCCAGAAAATCGAAACTATTACGTAATCTGCTTTTCTGTTCGCCTGTCAAACATCGAAAATATCTTTGTTATGCTGCGCAGACTAACTCAGGACTGACAGCCTTATGACAACTTCCACATTCCCTACAATCAGCTGAGGAAGCTTCTAACTAATTCAATTGCTGAAAATGACATCCTGAAGCTTTGACTTTACTCGTACTGTGAAAGAAACTTTTATCAGTTCTCCATCTCTCTGCCCTTGGAGGAGCGAGGGTGTTAACACACATGTATCAACATCTTTCAGCTTCCTTTATCCAGAAACACAGGTAGGAAGGCGAATGAGGGTGAGATTGCCGAGGGGCCAAACACAGCACAACAACACTTTGCCAATTCAGTCTCCATAGAAACTATTAGAAGCTATACTGTCAAAAAAGGGAATTAGTGAAAAGTCAAACCCACCCAGATAAATGGCTCACACTGTAATGATTTCACTGACGTATTTATCACATATCCATCTTTGATTAGGCTTCTGCCATTAACTCCTGCCAACGTTTCTGGCAGTAAAAACAATCCCTGTAAGAGGTCTCCTCTGTTCCTAAAACTGACACTCCAGCGCACTCTACAAACCAGGATCAAAGATGTTTTACCAATTAACTTACAAGAAAGAGTTGAGCGAGGGGATGGAGAGGAAAGAGAAAGGAAATAAAATGGGTAAAATGAGTGTTGAGGAAGTGTGAAGGGCTGTCGGGCACCAGTCTGTTAGCTTGTTCATGTGAAAACTCTTTGTTGGCCATGAATGACCTCCTCTCTTTTACAACAGCTTTATGAAGTGGAACCTGGGCATATCCCCTCTGCTCCCAGTGTATACTACACACACACCGACACACACACACACACACACACACACACACATACAGACTGTACCTTTCTTTCTTTTGCACAAACGTATACTAATACAGTACGAGAATGAGCTACCTTTCTCTGTTATCATCACTGTAAAGTGAATATCTTTGCATTTGGAATTCTAGGTCAGACCAAACAAGCTATTTGAAGATATCAACATGTAACATACTAAATCGATCAACACATGAGTTGCAACCCTGGCATGCATAAACATAGCAGCCGTACTGGGATGTGGCAGGGAAGTGGTCTAATCTACAAGTCAGAAGTAATCCCTGTCTGTGGGCCTAATGAAGGTGTCAAGGGGTGGGAGCAATAATGGTGTGTGGCTATGCGTTACGGATTAATAGACACACACACACACACACACACACACGCATAGATTGCTTTTGGAGGATTTACCGGGAGTAGGCAAGAAGGATTTAAGAAGTGGCAACGCTTTTTCAGGGCGAGGTCGAATCAAACAACATCAGATGTTGTACAAATATCCTTCTGTCACGCTTTCTTTTTCCCTGGAAATTTTATGAAGTGTTGACACACTCAGCGAGCAAGTGGAGAGGAGTAATAGAAAATGTTATTTGAGTTTGAGATGTCTGCCATTGATTTCTGGCCTACGCCGTTGTCCTGCTTAAAGTATCTGACCTTCTGTGGCCTGTAAATATCAGAAAAGGTCTCTGGGATAATGCGTTGGACAGAGGAATGCTGGGTTGAGGTGGACCTACTACACTTCTATTCTACAGGCCACAATCCAATGCTGGTAATATCCACTCCACTTACACCAGCACCAACAACACCCCCTCCAGCCATTGGCTTGATCTCCACATGAAAGGGCCTGCGAGCTCATTACCACAGCCTGGGGCTCATCAGGGCCTCCAGTCCCCAGGCCTTTTATAAGCTAGAGAGGATGGAGAAACTCAGCCAGGAGGGGAGAGGAATAGAGAAAGAGATCTTATATATGGCTTGCCATCCAGGCAGCCAGGTGTTAAAGGTACAGATAAGACGCAGGGAGGAAGTAATAGAGGGGAAGCAAAGGGAAGTGATAAGGACAGCGGGACAAGGTAGATGACAGCGAGGAGAGAGAGGGCAGGGGGGATGATAGAGGAAAAATGGGTAAAGCTGACAGCTGGAGGAGGCATTCTGCTCCTATTTCTATACTGTGTTTCATCCTCAGCAGGGCCCCAGTGTCACTCTGGCCTCCTCCAGCCGAGTCCAACTTTGAAGTGATAATGGGGCTTTTGGCTAATGCTCCACTGCAGGTGCCCCCGGCTCCCTCTCCCTCTCCCAGCACGGCCACATAGATGAGAAGAGATGAGAATCCTTTCAAAGTCTACAGATGAGGCCAATCTTTTTTCTCTCTGCCTCTTTTTCTTTCTTTTACTTTATCTGCCAACCCCACTTACTCTATTCCCACACTATTTATTGCTTCGCAGGCACTGTCTGTCACTTTCAGGTCCTTCTATTGCCCTCTAACTCATTTTACCGTCTTTCCACTCCTCTCATTCTCCATCTATTTATTTGATTGAATTGCAGCGCTACACTGGATTTGGGAAGAAGGTACGTGAAAAAACTATTTAAAGTTCATGAGGGAAAAACTCTTTCTGAACTATATAAATAATAAATCAAATGTAAAATAAGATATCTATAGTTTGAAACTTATAACAAAATATGTTTTATATTCCTCTCCTGCACCACCTCCATTTCTCTTTCACCCTTTCTGCTTTCCAATTGTGCCTTCCATCTCTCTGTGACTCCTTCCGTCTCAATCAATACTCAGTGCCTCTCTCCTCCTCTTCGCTCCCTCTGAGGTGTCAGATTGGTGGGACTGCAGGCCTTGCTCTAGTTACAATGCACAACAGGTAAACACACACACATAGATCTGGCTGTAACACTCATTTCTGGAAGCTTTGTTTGGGTGGGGCAGGTGTGTGTACATGTGTGTGTACACTCCTAGTTCATTCATTCATTCATTCCATTCCCCAGTGATTTCCTGTTATACTGTACAAAGTTAAGAAGGGAAGACACCCCCTGCACAGAACAACATACTGTTTCTCATCAAAAAGTATCTCCACAGTCGGCATACACATTCACTCCCAGGCTAATGAGATCACTGCTCCATGCTGTGATACCAGCAGGAGAGTTTTGTGAGAGGGAGCCAATATTGGAAACAGATAGGCATTTGAACTGGAATTCAGCTTTTCCTTTTAGCTATGCTCGCTGGCCCTGCGCAGCTCAATATGTATTTTTACTGGAATGTGGGCAGTCCACTTACCTAAGCAGACAAGTGTCTTTTGTTTACTGAGAAAGGAGGACGGCTGAGGAGGAGGCACAGGATAGAAGGTTCTGGTTGGATTCAACATTTAAAACAGTTTTTTTCAGGAGAAACAAGTGGATGTTGGTGTTTACATATAAATTAGTTACCTTAATGCATTTTCTACTTTCAGTTTGATGCACTGTGGACTACTTATTTAGTGGTTGGCCATATATTTGTATATATTTTATATTGGTAGCAGTGAATTATTTACAAAAGCTATGCAAATCTGGAAACCTGTAAATGAATATTTGGTCCCGTTTGATGTGATAAAGTTGTGTTTTAGCAGAGTAGTACTTAGATGTTGCTTTTTGTATTAGTAGTACTGAAGGAAATAATGGATTGGTACATACACTTAACATACTATCATGGGATATTAAAGTTAATTCAGCCCCTGAAAGAACAAAACTCCTAATGTATTTGATGCAGGAGGGAGCTGACATTGCCTTTCTGCTAGAGATCGATTTAGAAAAGACAGACTCATTACAGCTATAGAGACTGGGTACCTTGCCTGTAGCGCTGGCTCTTCTAATAAGGTCAGAGTTGCAATAATGATACCTAAATATTCAAATGCAAACCAGTATACTGATGATATGGGGAGTTTTACAGCACTTGATGTACTTTTATGAATATTCTACAGTTTGTGTTGTAACATACTCATTTACTCTTTTTAAAACACCACTTTGCATTCAGTTCACTGAGGTGCACACACAAAATCAAATGGCAAACACATCCAGAGTAATCTGCATGAATGTCAAGAGTAATTTGCGAAATGAAATGTCATCATTAATTATCAGAAGGATAACATACAATACATCTGAATGTTAGTTTCATTTTTGCATAACTGCAATGCATCTAAATGCACTTAGATATAGTAAGAGATATAGAGATATATAATATATGGAAGCCTCCTAGCCTAACAGTCCAGTCCAGGAAAGAGGAGGAGTGCTCAGCGGCGACAAACATTGCTCACCAACTTAGCCAAACAAGATTTTCTTAGCTGAGATTCAAACCAGCAAACCAGTTGTCACAAGTTTGTTTCTTTCACCATTAGCCTGCACCGTCTTAACCTAATTAACCCCCGAGGCACACAAGGCGTCGTCTTTATACAATGAAACAGTCCTAGGCACCACGTTTCCAAGTTCAGCTGCTATGTGGCAGCAACTCTGCAGCCTGTAGAGTCTCAGGAACATAAGGCCTGGAGGTGTGCTAAGTATAAAGCCCTAAGAATGGACCTGCTCACCACAGACAGAGAGGAGACAGAGCCCAGGGTTCGCACACACTTACACAGACATGCAGAAATATAGCCACAGGGAAGAGGAAGGAGTTCAACCAAAGACTCCCCTTCCAGAGAATAAAGGGATGTGTCTAAAGCCTATAATTACATGCACACACACAACTAAAAATCCAAAAATCTCTTTCCATCCATTACACCACACTTTTCCCAAGCAATTGGATCAGATCTCGTTCAGAAAATATGAGGCTCTTTTTGAACCACTTCACCCTCCAACTCTTCCTTTCCGAGTCCGAGCCCCGCAGAGCACTGGTTGCTACAGCAGCACATCAGCAGGAGGTGGACTGAAGTATGGGTGCATTGGCATTTGTGCGATTGCATATGTGTGTTTGTGTGTGTGTGTGTGTGTGTGTGTAGGCATTATTTGCCCTGCAGTTTGTTTGTTTGCTCTTTTTAAATCTCAGAATCAGAGACAGAGCCCGAGGCCACAGGATAGGGCTGGAACGATCATTTACTGTACGTGTGTGGGTTTGCTGGGCATGTGTGCTAGTACAGCACATGCGCATGTGTGGGTAGCTTCAAGCTTCTTCCTGCTTCGGAGGATGTTGGGAAGGGTTTCAATCCCTCTCTCTCTCTCTCTCCATTCTCAAGGGAGGAGAGGCTGTGTTTGGGTCTGCTTGGGTTACTTCCAACACTGAGCTCCAGAGTCTCAAGTCCAGACCCTAACAGCTCATAACTAGAGATTACACAGAGACACTGTAGTCGTCCTGCTAAGCTCCTCACACGCGACACTTCCACATGATGATCCGGAGCAGATAGCGTTGATCGAAACTCCAGATCTTGAACTGAACCGTAACGAGATGGACAGATGCACTGAGTGAGGGAAACACCTATTGCAGGGAGATTGCACTCTATTAAGCCTTTGATGAATGAGCTGGGTTTTTCATTCTGATGGCTGCATTCATACCCCATGCTGCTTAAAGGTACAGCGCCATTATGCACACACACGTCCACTAAGCATGTGCTCATACACACACACACATGCAGGAAAACCCAACGAGCACTATATGGCTTGTTATTCCTGGCCAGAATTGCAGCATTCCACAAGCCCCTGCTTGGAGATTCCAAGGAGTGAGTGAACATATGTGTATGTGTGTGTGTGTGTGTATGTGTGTTTGTGTTTGCGCGTGTGTGTGAGGACATGAGGGCAGCCTTTGCTCCCATGTGTGTCAGTTCCAATCTGGACCAGGCAAAGCCAGCCGTCACAGGAGGCAAACTGTCGGCAGCGGCACAGAGAGGAGGAGGAGGAGGAAGAGGAGGAGGTGAAGGAGGCCTCCTTCGGCAGCTCCGCGAGTGAAATCCCTGTGTGTGTATACTCATGACGGATCTAGACCACACTGTGATGTCTTATTCATGCCATATCAATTCATAATGACCAGGCCAGTCCCCAGTGTGAAGATCTACATGCACACACACACACACACACACACACACACACACACACACAACAAGAAAACTTGTATGATTGGGATGGTCATCGCAGCAGAACTTGTGTGTGTGTGTGTGTGGAGGTTTGTTTGTAAGAATATTTAGAGCATCAGAGCTGGTATAAGCGAGTATGTAGAGCAGTGTGTACCAGACACCGGACACACACGCGCGCACATGCACACGCGCAAAACAGCACTGATGTCCCAGCGCTTTAGTGTGAATATTTAACAAGCCTCAATCCATCTGTTCAATTATTCATGAGGAAGGACACAGAATCGTTAGTAAATATAAACACCGCTGTTTCTCTCCGGCTTTCGCCGCATCTTTGCTCCTCTTTTTGCACCTCTGACCGTCTCACTCTCTTCTTTCACTTTCTTCTTCTTCTGTCAGTTTTTTCTCCCTCTCTCGCTCCCCTTGTGCTATGGTTGTGAATATTTCAGATGGCGGAGTGGTTTTTAAATTACCCCCTTTTGGCTTCCGCTCTCCTCATACAGTTTGGTCTGCATTTCTCTCTCACACATGGTCCGACTCGTAAAGAAAACAGTGACAAGCCATAAAAGCCACTTTTACCAGCTGACAAGGACAGGGGCAGGAAGAGGGGCAGGGGCAAGGAGTTGAGGCCTGCCTGGTATTTATTCGGTTGGCCGCCAGGTCAGGTATTTCATACTCCTGCAAAAAATCTAAACTCCTGCCCTGTATCTAGAAAGTTAGAACTTAGAAGAGTCAGTTCACACAAATTTGGGTGAAAAATACATACGTTCTCAATTAACTCTAGCTGCATATACTCATGCAAATCATTTTGGTTTTATTTATTCAGGTTTAGATATATATCGGTCTCTGAGTTCGCCCACAGTAAGATGGGAGAAGTGAATTTGTTGGTGGTGCTCACAGCATTGCAAACATTTAACATTTAAGACATTTAACATTTAAGAAATTCAGCAGCTCTAGATAATTCACAGACATCAATTTCAGTTCTTAGTTCAAAGAAAAGAGATGCTGTTGTTTCACTATTTACTGTTGTGAACACCACATCTCAAAAATCTGTATTAATTCAATCAAAACTCTCTGTAAGAGCAGATACTACTGGTGGTAAGTGAAAGCAACATCATTTTGGGTGAACCGACCCTTTAAGAAGACTATTATTATAGTATAAGGTATTTTGCTTTCATTGTGTCTAAAGTTATCTTTACTCACTAAAGTCTTTGCTGTCAGTGCTTACTTAGTGTCAGACAAACTGCAGTCAAGAAATCAGGATGTCTGCCATAGATGGCACAGAAACCTCCTGATGAAGATGGGTTGCTATGGGGACTGCTGCCAAGCGGGGGCCCAAACGGTCCTCTGAGGGAGAGAGAGAGAGACCCAGCACGTCGAGGCAGGTCATTCATAAGCAGAGACAAAGAAAAGGAAACGACAAGACCAGCTTGGAGCATTAACAGCCTGCCAGACACACATGCATGCACAGACACACACATACACACAGCACAGTATTATACAAACACTTTATTGAGAATAAAACAATAAGAATAAAAAAACATTCACGTCAGTCTTTCAGCCAGTCATACACAAAAAGTCAAAAGTTGAAAGAGCTAATTTGCTTGCTTTGTGGCACAAAAAGTCTTGGAACACCAGAGCGAGTTTACAAACCAATCATTCTGCAGCAAATGAAAAGGGGAAATATTGTATTTCAAATGGTAACAAAGTCACAAACAAGCGGGAACTCTGTGACAGAGAGATGATTTATGGGTTTAATGAAAGTGCACATTATTCATTCTAGATCTCCTTCCCACAAACAATTCTTTCTTCTCACACTGAGCTACCGTTCCCTAAGCATCAAGCGATCAACAAACAAAAAAGACAGCATCCCTCCAACACAAACACAGAACAGGCAGCTCCGCACCAACACATAGTTGGAGCCGCTCTTTTATCTACAGTCAAAGCCATATAAAGAACGTAATCCCTCGTGTATGCCTGCCATCCACACATTAGCACACAGAGATGTAATTATAGTGTTATTCTGTGTGTGTTTGTGTCTAATTAGTTTTATTTACATTTTCCCTCTTTTTCTCTCTCCCTCTCTTGTGTGTGTGCACTTATGAATGTGTGTCAAATCCCAGCCAATATTTCAGCGTGTGTGTTTAGGGTTTGTGTATACCAGGATACCCGTCGTCAAGCATTAACGCCAGGGTTTCCTCGCCTCCCCTGTAGAGCAGGTACTACCACACCCTTCCCTCCTCCTGCTGCTTCATACCTCCCGGGGGGATTACACAAGGGAAAACCTCTCCTAACCGCCCCCTCACCCCACCACTTAATACCGCACGTTAGCCATTAATGAAAGCAACACCCCTTCAAACAAGCCTGTGTTGTTGCCGGCATTTGTTTGTGGCAGCAACAAGCAACGTGGTAATCAAATACCACAAAGTACCCCTTCGCCTCCTCCTCTCCCAACCCCCCATCCTGAGCCCAAACCAGATGCTATTCCCCGGGGGGGGGCAGCTATCAGGCTAACTGCTCTGCACTCCTCCAACTCCACTCACCTATCCCTCTTTTTTCCCTCCATCCCTCGGCCCTTCCTTCCTCCTGCTCTCCCACTGCGAAAAGACGCTAATTACAGACATGGATGAGTAGATTACAGATCTGAAGTGCAGTGGAAGTGGGATGAGGAGAAGTCAGGGGTGGTGGGTTGGGGGCAACAGGTCGTTAACAGTGATGAATGCAACTCTATTTTCACTGTTATTGTTCACTGGTGTTCAGCGCAGTGCCTCTCACCTCTGCGCCGCCATTCCCATGCGTTCTCGTCGGTGCCATCCATCACAGGCAGCTTTAACTAACTCTAACTATCTCTAATCATCTCTAATCAATTCCAATTATCCCTCCTCTGCCCCTCATGCATCAGTGTCTATGGTATCTCTCAGGCAGGAGTAGAGACAGAGGAGCGGGGGTGTAGATAAAGAGGTAGGCTCTCAAAGCAGAAAGCAGAACACGTTGCTCAGTGAAATATACATGCACTACCCCATTTCTCTGTTTTGTACATGAAACAAGACTGCACATTCCCAAGCAGCAAAGATTCAGACTTTGGCACAATTACTGCAAAGACAAAAAGTAATTATTTCTAAATATAAATTTGTTGTTATGTTCCCAGAGAAAATTTGCAATTTTTCAAAATCTGTGTTCTAGCAAGAAGCCTTTCATTTATTCCCCGTCTAGCCTTTATAGTGAAAACTCATTACTCCATTAGCTTAATGACTGCATGGGAGTCAAGAGTTTAAAAACTCCCCACAAATCAACAGTCCTCTGCTCATTTAATCGGCAGCCTTTTATTAACCCGGCTAGCTTTTCCTCAAAAGTTTAATGAAAGGAACGATCTCATCTGCGTTCCCTCCCTCCTCTATCCCCTACGTCCTTTCTGTTTGTCCTCTCAGCGGGATGTCTAAGACAAATAGCCACTTTGTTATACAAGCTTTTCCTCAAACCCTCACTCCAGAATTAGTCAAAAGAGAGAAAAAGAGGGGAGTAAAAGATACAGAGAAGAAGAGTGTAAAAAGTACAGAAAAAGGGAAGGGGGGCAATTAATCCTGCGTCCAAGCAAAGAAAAACCATCTGGGTTAGTGCTCCACCTGAGGGCAGCGGGCTTTCACATTAACCTCTCTTGTTAGGATCATAAAGCAGACCCTAACAAGCCCCGGTGCGCACTCTGAGCAAGTGCAAAAACACACACAAATACATACGCAACCATAGACTCTCTGACAATCTCTCTCTCTGCCATCCTCAGACACACACACACACAAACGCACACATGAAATACCGGCGAAAGTCTTCCCCTGGGAGCTGAGAACCTTTTAAGTCCATTAAAAGCTGCTGGCTGGAGCGAGACAAGGCGGTAACCTAACCGCATCAGACTGGAACCAGAACCCACGGTGCGGCCCAGACTCACCGCTCAGAAGTTAAGAAACACATTAGGAAAAACCTTTGTCTTCTACTGCTGTTCCTGATCCGATGCTACCAGACATCATTTTTAACAAGCACAAGAAGTCTTTCAAAAGCAGCAACTGTCAGTCGAACACAGGCACCATAAAGATTGCATTATTTTCGATTCCCTGGCCTTAGATTACACATGTGTTTTAACTGCTAAAGAATGTAAACTGCACTTCAACACCTGAAAAGCTTCAAGGTCCATTACAGTTCTTTTTCATCCAGCCAAGGATAAAGAACAAATGAGTGTATACACAGACACATAGAGAATCGATTAGGCAATGTTAAACAAAGTCTCATTCTCCAGAACGTGGCAGAAAAGCCAGCGCTAGGTTTAGAATAATGAGCGTGAAGTTAGATTGGATGAAACAGGGGAGCTGTGTTAGCACAATCCTCTGGCTGTTGGCAGAGCCTGCTGCTCCAGATGGACTAATCACACTTGTTCAAGGCCATCCGCTGGTCTGGAAGGCCTCGCTCTAGAGTGTGTCTGTTGCAGCCATACAGACAACTCAGTGCTGCTCAGTATTAGCAAGCCACAAAGCAGGCCAGCCTTGCCCCAAAGGATGAGGCTTTGCTCTCAAACCCCACAGGTTGGTTCTGGCATAATGACAGGTGATGTGAGGAGATAGTTGCGAGGAAGTGACAAATAGATTCAAGATGGTGTTAAACATCAAACGCAAGATAAACAGATGGAGGGCTGAGGCCGGGATCATGGGTTAGTCATACCACTATGTGGATTGAAGGGAGGGAAATGATTTTTCCACATCCCACTGTTTCATTATTCCCAGATGTTCCAGGTAATCTGAACTGGAATAATGGGATCTGAAATGATCAGCTAGCTACAGGGACACTGATTATCCCCCAAAAAAATGTTGGGCCTTGTTGCAGACGAGAGTAAAAGTTGAGCATTACTGTGGGATCGTCTCACTGCATGGGGTGCATGAGTGCAAGTATGTGTGGGTGTGAGATAGTACGGGATTGGCCTTAACAAGTGGAAACTGAATGAAAACTGTGATGACACATTTCATTCACATGATAGAGTCCACTGGCAGAGTGAGCTTTGGGGACTTTTTCTGTGACATAAAATGACCGCATTAACCAACACAGACCTCCTTTCACCTTGAACAGAGTTTAAAGTCCCAATGTCACACCAACTCTCCTGGATTCTCCCACAGACAGACAGAAACTGCAGATGACTTGGCTTGAAGGCCCAATGATGTGCAAAAAACTCAGATTTCCACTAATGCTGTTCATTTTGTCTTACACACAGTGAGTACGGTGGAGATCACAGGGTACACTTCACCTAATCAGTCAGAATGTTAATGAGACCTGATGGCATTCCAGCAAGTTTAGTTGAAGCTTAATTGTTCTTTAATCGTGTTTAAACCAAACCAAAGCCAACATTCATCAGACTTATTGAAACCATGCTGTGTAGTAAATTGTTGCATACTGCATTGGTGGCTCGCATAATGAAGAAAAGACAAAGAGAGTTGAGTTGACTTGTGCACTGACAGAGAAGAAAAAGTTTGGTGTGCAATTGAGATAAAAAAGTGAATGTACTTACAGTCGAGACAGGGCAGGGTTCTTCTGAAACAGCAACTCAGGAAGCTGCTGCAGTGTATTACGGTTCAGCCGCCTGCGGCAGGGAAAACATATGATCAACCAGTGAGTTTGCGTGTGTGTCTATGCATGTGTGCCCTTGTGTAGGCTGTGAATAATTTCTGCTAGCTGCCGTAGAATCGGCTTAGCCACAGGCTATTGTGTTTCAATGTGCTCTGAATGTCACATAAATATCCAACTGAAAGTTCAGGGGAATTAAACTTCTAGTCAGAGACAGCGCCGTAAATTATCTCCATGCAGTTAATTTACAATGCTGCGCCTAGTATTCAGTAGAATTCTCTGCTGACTTTCCCAGAGCAACGGAATAGCAGCATTCCTCTTTAAACAAGTGAATTACATCCACCAGTTATCTGAACATGAACAGATTTTATCTGGGGTGGACTATTAAAACAAGATGTTTCTAAATACAATTAAGAAAAATGGATGAGCCTATTTAAGCCAAAGGAAGCATTGACAGAAATGGCGATTGGCAACAGACTCCATGTCAAACAAGTAACGTCCAGGACTGGCAGGCTTTATGCAAATATAACAATTAAGTCAATGAGTAACAGTCTGTTGCTAATCTGTTGAAAACCACAACTCTTTTCTCCCTGAATGGTCCGTTGGAGGCACATGGGAGTGAATGCAGCGGCTGTGGCACAGAGAGGCTGGAAATCTGAAAGGCAGGCTGCTGCCATTCCTTCAGACACACTCAGACAGATGTTGGGACCTGTGCCACTCACTGTATGTACTTAGAAGAGTGTTTGGCCAGCTGAGGTGGAGAGTTAGTGTGCAATGGGCATTAATGGTCTACTGCCTCTCCATTCACACTGAACTGTACCTGCTGGTGGGTTAGTGGCTTTTAAACATTAGAGAAACCAGCCGCTTCATTTCCACCATTGGTCTGGCACATGGATATGTCTACCCAATGTTTGGGATCGGTTAAATATGAAGGTGGAGAGAAGGAGAGCTGTACACGGCCTCGAGTTTGGTAATGCAAATTGTTGATGTGGGTTTCAGATCAGGGGAAAGTCTTTTATAAGTTAACCACTATGTGTGCATGACGGCATGTGTCCATAAAGTCATCTGCTCTGCAGGTTTCCATGTGGGTAGCACTATTGATTTGCTAATGAGCTGGTTGAGGTTTGGTTGACTGTGTTTGTCTGTGTGTTTTCCCAGTCGGTTTTACAAGCTGTCGAGGAGTTCTGGTGCTGTCCAGATGAGCCAGGGTCTGTGGTGGGGGAGGCCTCTTAAGCCCGCATTTCCCTCTGAAGGCATTCCTGTCAGGCAAAGCTAATAAAACCCACGCTGTACCCTCTCAGCACCATCTGACCACAATGGAATGACAGGGAAGTGCCTCACACTTGATATACCATTTCTGTTCGCTTCCTCCTGTTAGTCCCATTACAGTCAACTAACACAAGTACTAAATACAGATCAGCAGAAGGGTGGGATTTTTATTTGAAGTTCAACTTTAGAAAAAGACATAAAAAATTGTTATTTCTGGTCAGCCTTTCTACAGACAATCCTGGGTGGTACTCACAGTCTCTCCAGCTCCTTCATGTCATCGAAAGCCCCACGCTCGATCACGGTAATCTGATTCTCCATCAGCTGTCTGCAGAAAGAGGACAGACAGAGGACCTTAGAAACTACATGATACAGTGTGGCTTTGACTTTTTTTTACGAGCCTGTAGTTGGTCACTCAGGCTGTAACAAAGTATAAGGGGCTTTGGGGTATGGGTGGCGAGACTTCTTGCACTGTGTATATTCAATCTGGGTGCAGTATATTCAACACCTCTCTCTCTCTCTCTCTCTCTCTCTCTCACACACACACACACACACACACACACACACACACACACACACACGCCCTCACACACACACACACACACACACACACACACACACACACACACACA
>JAVQJD010044157.1:0-27450 GCA_036023655.1 Nannoperca australis
ATTCTGCATTTTATGACTTTAATCTCATCTCTATAGTTCAACACTTTCAACACTTTAATCTTGGCACCCACGCACCAAAACAAGTTCCTCGTATGTGAATACATACTTGGCAATAAACCGGATTCTGATTCTGATTCTGATTCTGATACATAGACAGACAAACTGCACCAGAGGAGACGGTAGGATAAAGCAGCTAGAAGAGAGGCAGACAGACAGACTTCACAGTCACTCTGGCGACTGTCCAACAGATGATAAATAGAAATAGAGATGAACAGCAGTTTCATCAGGTGTGTAAGTGCAGGGTAGCTGAGAGACACCAGGAGAAGAGGATGAGGTGGAGGGTGTGTAAATGGGGGGTTAGGGTGGGGGTACTGCTGCATTCAACTAATGGTGACTCACTAATGCTTGCATGCCCCCAACACATGTGGACAGACATACACGTACATTACATTACATTACATTTAGCAGACGCCTTTATCCAAAGCGACTTACAAGTGAGGAGGTGATCGGGTCCGGGGACGAACCCATGATGATTGATAAGCACACAGCTGTACCACTCAGCCACCACACCTACATGTACATACACACATCATACCAGAGGAGCAGACCTCCCAGTGGCTAACACTGTTAGCGTGCATTTGTACTACACACGCACACTCTGCGGTTTCCCAGTCTCATCATGTTAATCCCACAGTTATTTAGCTGTTTATTTGCTGTTATTTTTAACTAGCTCCCACTGCTGAATCATTGTGTTTATGAGTCACACCCATGCATCCTCCTGGTCCAAATATGCAAAAGCAGCAATCCATTTCTTCAAATTTGCTTTCTCCCTTTCTCACTCCTTCTTTCTCCCCTACTTTCTTGATCTCAGACAAAGGGTCCTTGTGTTTTTTTCTGTGTGTGTGTGTGTGTGTGTGTGTGCAAGTGTGTGTCCACACGTGTTCTTGCATGCATATATTTGTGTGTGTTAGTGGGCCTAACCTCAAGCTCTTTTGGAGACGGTCCTGACTCCCCGTCTTTCTCTCTCTGTTAGTCTACACACACACACACACACACACACCACAAACTCACAAGAAGTATGAATTTCTCAACAACCCACGATCCCGCGTACAATCCAGACCTAGAGGGAATACTGAAAAATTTTGCGCAGCTTCCCTCCCCTCACTTTAATCCCCTTCTTTTCTTACCGACCTACATCCTGGCCAGCTCACGGTCTTAAAATACAGGATTGTGCAAAAGGCTAAAAGGGAGCAGTAAGGAGGACAGACAGAAAGGGGTGACACAGAAAGGGAGGAGATGAAGTGAGGAAAAGAGGAAGAGAGAGAGACAGGTATTGACTTTTGACATACTTCAGAGGAGAACGTATGGCTGCTTCTCACCAGTCCTGCACATGCATGCACGTCTACACACTCATGCACACACACACACACACACACACACACACACACACACACACACACACACACACACACACTGGCCCTGCAGCCTGCCAAACATCTGGAGCAAAGTTAGAAAACGCTGAATGAAAGAATCCTTAATAACACTGGATTGGTTGTGTGACTGAGGCCATCAGCCAATCAAAACAGACTTGGATGGGTTATCTGTCTCCGAGCGGTTATCGAACGGACGCTTTTATTGCTAGCCGTGTTTCATGGCTATAGCTCAGGACCACACTCTGTTTGCCTCTCAGTGCAACTGTGTGTGTGTGTGTGTGTGTGTGTGTGTGTGTGTATGTGTGTGTGTGAATCTGAGAGGTACAGAATTTCTGCTTTGTACTCTACCCTGCCCTGTTAAGTCTCACCACAGCTCTCCGCACCATATGCTTTCAGGTCAAGAAAATATTTAGGGCCTCAATAGGAAAGTATTAAATACTACCATAATATATAAAAAGCATGCTTCCATTTTATTCTTCTTTTCAGGGTCTGTGTTTGGTTTGGCAGCGAAGGTGTGCTTTTTTGCATCCCTCTCTCGAGCTGAGTAGTTAGCACTTGGAGGTAGTATACCAAGTGGCATACTGAGCCAAGACTAACAAATGTGCATGCACTCGAGTGTTTGTGTTTGTATATGCTCTATATGATCTATATGTTGTATATAAAACTGCATTCCTTCAACAACTGAAAGGATGGCTTTTTTGGAAACAAACACTCCTCTCTCCTTCTCTCACAGTCTTTTCTCTTATTCTGTCCTTTTTCCCCCTGCAGTGTCTTTACAGTTGTGTAAGAGTCTAGACCAGTAGGATCAGGGGTCAGTTCAGTAAACACATAGCTCTTCCCATGAGCTATTGCCTTTGCTTGGTAACTGCACTCAGTTTCCCAGAGCCTCCCTGTCCTTGATGCTGCATCAGCACAAGTCTGCACACACACTGAGAGGGGCCTTCAGTCCTGCCTCGGAGCTGTACAGCGATCAGCTACATTGTTCACACATGATGGCGAGCCTGCTCAGACTATAGACACACACTTTATACAGATTTCAGTCCCATTAATATATTTTATATAAAAGCTTTGAGGAAAGGTTCACATTGTTTCAAGCTTGTCTTACAGCAAAACTTACACGATGCCCATACGTACAATGAAAACAGTGTTGGTAATGTGATTGTTCCCCCTGTCCTCACTGGTCACAAAGAGAGTGCTTCTTGAAACCAAAGCCTTCAGACAAATCAAAGTCTTTTTAGTACAAAACCAGCTCAGCAAGGAATGAGTGTGGAAACGGAAACAGAGTTTGATAGTAAGAAGACGCTAATTTAGAAGATACCTATTTGATTTGACTGACGCAGACTGTTGAAGCCTTATTGTAGCTTCAACTGATCTTTACTTTGGACTGTGAGATCTTTTTGTTACTTGCCTGTTACTTATGGACAAGAGGATCAATTACAGCAACAATGCTTTCAGTGTACATCTGAATAGTATTTCAGGACAGCTTAAAAAAATGTTAACCTGAATCATTTAATAATAATAACAAGTGAACAAAGTTCCTAGTTCCAGCTTCTCAAATGTGAGGATTTATCGTATATTGAAAATCTTTGGTTTTGACGTTTCAGTCAAAAGGTTAATACTAAAATATCATATTCCTGTTGTCTAGATAGGATCAAAAGAGGAACAGCTGTACCTCTCAACACAATAAATACTAACTTAATGGTGGAGGTTTTGTACAGGAACGCCATTGATCTGAACTGAATTGATTTTTATTTTTAATTTATATAAAATGGATCTTGTCCACAGCCTATTGTAAATGACTGTACTTTTGTCTCCCCCCCCCCCCCCCCCCCAGCTCAGCCAGCAGCCAAATCCACGCCCATCCACCACACCCAGCCATGTCGGACACAACCCAGCAGCCAACTGCGCAACGGAGCCAAGCAACACGCACACACACACACACCTCACACGCACTGTCCGCATCACATGCACACGCCTCACACACATGCACTCCAGTCCAACGGCATCAGGAATGGGGGCCCTCATCCTAAATTGGGTTCCCTCCCTAGAGGCGGCTCGTCCACCTCATCGTCCTCTTCAGCTGGACCCAGACACACTAAGAAATTGCAGTCCAACCCCTCCATCACCTCCCAGAGCAGCAAGAGGAGCAAGAGCAGTTCCAAAAGCAACAGCTCCCAGATGCCCACAGAGGCACAGAACGGTGAGATACAGAAACTGAGGGAGGTGCCGGAGCAGCACGAGAGGGAAGGATAGCTAGCAAAGTTTAAAAGTTAAGGCTATCAGAATTCTTTTTCCCCATGGCACATGTCTTCTCACCCCAAAAACAGTTGTGGAAACAACTTATTTTTTGTTATTTGTAGGTTTTTGCCATAAACTAGCATTGCTAGTTGATAAAAAATTGCTAAATTAATTTAAGGAAGTCATTGTCTGATTTCAGTTGAAGAGTGTATTTTGTACCCACTCAAAGTTTGTAACATAAATTGCATTTATAAATCTTTACCAAATGCCAAGTGAAAATTGATAAATCAAAAACCAAAGGAGACATTCATCAGGCTGGAAAATATCTCATTTTAATCTTGTCATTCCTTTAATCACCCCAGATGAGCAGTCTCTGTTGCCTACTTTAATATGCAGTTTTGTTCCACCACCTCTTGTCATGGCTTGAGTGCTTGTGTCTACTTTTGTGCCTCTAAAAATAAGCAGACTAGATCCACCACACTTTAAATGCAACGACAAACTGCAAATAGTATGAAATTTAGTATTTTCAAGGTAACTGTTATATGGTGAGGCCTCCTTTTCTTTTCATTAATACTTTCGTGACTAATACTGATACTGGGAGCTCAACAAAGAGGAGAGGTCCTGTGGTTGAGCAGAGAGATAAACATAACAGTCTTATTACCAAGGGCAATTTGGTAAGACCAGAAATGTTTTTTTTTACTCCCTATTAAGGAGCAAATGTCGTAAGTCAGTGTGCTAATGCCATCAGGACATTGGCAGACGTTTGTCTCTGTTTCGCAGGAACTCGCAACACTGTGAATGCTGCCTTTCAAAAACTGTTTTTCTTAAATTAATCTTAATTTAAAAACTCATCAAGTTCAGAGGCATCAAGTCCGTAATATTTTTCTTGTTAAGCAATTACTCAGACGTGTCCCATGATAACTGCACTGCCAAGCTATTGCTTCTTAACTCAATTTCATTGCTTTATTGGCGTGACATGTAAATACATTTATGTTGCCAAAACACATAGAGAAAGAAAATAGGAAAAAAAGAAAAGAAGCAAAGGCATTTTGAATACAAACTGCTTATAAAATGTAATTATTATGAATGGAGAATGTTTAGAAACCCACTCTTTCTCTCTCTTCCTCTCCAGACTGCTGTGTTCACTGTATTCTGGCCTGCCTCTTTTGTGAGTTCCTAACTCTGTGTAACATCATGCTGGACTGTGCCACCTGTGGCTCCTGTGCGGGGGACGATTCGTGTTTCTGCTGCTGCTGTGCGTCGGAGGAGTGTGGCGACTGTGACCTGCCCTGTGACATGGACTGTGGCATCATCGATGCCTGCTGTGAGTCTGCAGACTGCCTGGAGATCTGCATGGAGTGCTGCAGCCTTTGCTTCTCCTCCTGAGGGCCCTTGCCATCGCCACAGGGGAGGGGTAAAGTAGCTGTCTGCTACACAGTCCTGCAAGCCCGGGGACCAGTGTCTTATGATCGCTGAGAAGCACTATGCCCTGTCTTTGTTGCCTGGGCTCTGTGGTTTACACTATATTGGCTGGCGTAGTTGGCTCCACAATATGTCCAATGTTTCTAACAGGGTTTACCAAGAAAAAGATGTGACCTAACGTTGAGAGCAGTCACTGGTGAATTCTCCTTCCTTTACTGATCCAGCGATGGGACAACAGCCTCCCCTACCTTGTCTTTGCTGTTGGTCCATTGCTACACATTGGGTGTAGGGAGCAGAGTGAGTTCCAGCTGTGGTCCACAAGTGTCTGCCAGACCGGGCCTCTGGACCCGCACAGCACAAGCTATTATTACAATGGAGCCCCTTCTGCAGTCTGAATGACTGGAGTTCTCCAAGCATGAAAAATGACCTCCAAAGGCAAATGAGAAAATGGCTCCATTTAACCGGATTTTAGTGTTTCTGTAGATAAGAGCAGCAGCATAATGGGAAAATGGACACTCAGATCTCAGTAGAAATGTAGTCTGTCCTCCAGTCCTTGGCAAGGTTAAAGTCTTCCAGTTTGATTGCGTTCAGTGGCCTTTGCGACACACACACCCCCAAGTGGAGGATGTTGAATCCACCGCTGTCTTTGTCCTTGTTGAAATGTACAAAATAGAGAAAACGTTAATGGTGGCTTGTGGCAATATTACAGACACATTTTTTTGTTTATATGCATCTCTCACTTAACAGACTTATTCTGAGAAGAACCATGAGAGCGACGTGCATCAGCCTGAAGATGGGTCCTATTAAATCCGTACTGTAAGTGATGGACATCGGAGAGCAAATGGTTGATAGCATCTGTCATGGACACATTCTCTACTCTAACATTTGAAAGGAGAGTTCTTAATCAAAAGTATCTCCTTGATTAATGTTTTACATTCTGTTTACTTTTACATTTTTGTTATTTTTAGGGGCTTCAGCTGTATTCAGTGAATTCTTCTTTGTCTGAATGGTCAGAACTGTTAAAAGACTGATTGATGATTGGAAGGCATCATCTCTTTTTGAATACATTAAATTTTTCTTTGTCGTTCGTGCTATGTGAACAAATGGCCTTGGCTTAGCTTAAGACCTGAATTTTCAAGTAGATTCCTCGCCTTTACCAAATCTCTATTAATCCTTGTTTTGTAGATTTTAGTTAAGATATTTGCCTTTCTCCTCCAAATGTGAAAATCACATTTCTGTGTTATCGGGTTTTGCCGGGCTCTCTTTAAAGTAGACATTGCTCAACATATAATTTAATTCCTTGAGTGAAAATCTCATGATATTATGCTAAGTTAGATCCATATGCTCGTAGTATGAATGGTACGCTTTTGATAACAGGCCCGTACTCTCATATGCTCGGATTAATACCTTTTCCAACCCAATACCTCTTGAGATGTCGCCTACATCTGTTGTGCATTTTAAAAAGACTTGATAGAAATCTCTCTCTTCTCTGATCAAATACTGTTTGTGCAATTCGTTTTTCTTGGAAATACCAAAGAGTTTTTTCTTTAACTGGACCTTAGTTTCTATGTAGTAAGTACTTGTACATTGAAGGGTTTTGCTATGCTGATGTGGCTGTGGTTTATTAAACCCTATTGTAAGGGCTGAAATATAACACTGTTGATTAAGAATATACACTAAAACTGTAAATCGACCTGATAACACCAAAGCAGAGAATGCAAGTTTTTTGTAAATCAACTAATGCTACTTGAGAAGATATTATGACTGTTTATGTCAGATTGGACATTTTGCAGATTTTGGGACATGTTCAGACTCAACTGAGAGAAAATCCTGGAGAGCCCTGGAAAACAATGCAATTCTTTACAGTGCAGAGAGATGTATGAAGGGAGAACTGGATTATATAATGTATAATGTACAGAAGTGATAATAATGTCATTTGTTTGGATTAACAAGATTTTCCAAGTGCAGATTCTTACATCGGTGCTTCATCTAGGGACATGTTCTCTATCACCAGACAAACCTTGTCACAAAAAGACCAGGAGTGCTTTTTGAAAAATGTCTGGAGGCTGTGCAAGGCTAAACATGACTTTAGAAACTTCTTCCTAAACTACACTGGTTTGTTAACAACAGATGTTAGTCATTAGAAATAATAAAAACTGTTTTGTACCACTGGAATACAATTTGTACACAATGAGCCTACAAACGTTAGTTTGCTACGGAGTCAACAAGCTAATGTTAGCATAACTGCTCTCCACTGTTAACCGGCACTGTTAGAATAAATAGTTCACCTTTTCTCATGCAAACTGCTATGTTAAGCCAAGCAGGAACATGAATATATGTTATTATATGTTTCCTACTTGCTCATTTACTGCTAAAACAATAGGTTCACTGTTTTTAACCCAACCCAACTCGCATGTTGGTTCCTATCATTTATGACTATACATAACCACAACCTTACTCACTCCGGCTCAAGTTTCCAGATCCTTGCCACTCTGCTGCAGCTTCTCACTGGGCTCAAACGCAGACCGAAGGGGCAATCTTTTAGGCCGTCAAAACCAGGATAAATTCAGTTTTCATAAATGGGAAGCTCACAGACTTATTTGTGCTCTCAACCTTGCTCTCTTATCTTGAATTCCTGTTTCGAGCACAGATGTAACTAGAAATAAAGTTTAAAAAAACTACCTTTGACAGAGAGCATGGCTTAGCAACTCTCTCTTTAGCTGCGGATCATATAAACTTGTCCCGGTTTCTAGTAGCTTCACCTGGGATTCTGAAGAGGTGAAGATATTCTCCTGTTGGACTGTAAAGTGCAGTGAGAAGGTGCAGCTGAGTGGTAAGACTGTCAATACTACAGCTAGATTGTGCTATGCAACATAAATCATGTGAAGCAGCATTTTAATAAGGGCTGGGTTGAAAAACAGTGAACACATCATTTAAGTTTAATTTAATGATGTTGAAATAATTTTTTATGACTTAGTCATTAAATACTACTTTATGTCTTAACTATAAGTGCTTTGCAATTTGTGGAGAATAGAGGCAGTCTGGAGGGATGGAAAACACTAATTAGTTGGTCTGGAGATGGAGAACGCTGTCTGGACGTAGAAAGTCCCCAGATGAACACCGGTCTTGCATTTCAATCATCCTCTGGATCTTAGAGATGATTTGGAGATATGGATTTCATGTTTGATGTGGTCATCAACTAATTTCCAGATATTTCCCTTGTATTCACACAAGCTATTACAGTAATACTGGAAGAAACTACAAGTTTACTTTTAATATTTTCCATACTCAGTATTATCAGTATGTTTGTTAGAATTACCTTGTCCACAGAAATGTCTAACCCCTGACTTTCATGGATTTATTTTCTTATTATGAGATGGAATTTGGACATTGATTTAAATGGCCACCTGGGCTAGTACTCTGAAAGTTATCCTAGCCCAGCTGAATTGTTACTAGACTGTAGTCCACTATAATGTCATTTTGTTTACACAACCCCCATTTAATGTTGATTTGAATTGCTGTCCTGGAAGTCACATTAAAATCTCCTTGTTTAATACTAAATAAACAATGTGAATTCCAGGCTACATGTTGTATTATTTCAAGATTTTCATATAGGTTCCAGGCTTATTACATTATGGCCTTATTGCATTATGGTTACATTATTATCCTGTTAAATTGTAGTCTAGCCTATTAAAAATGTCTATATAGCAATGCTATGAAATGAATCTAATAACAACAAAGAATTGCTTATTCATCACCGGGACAGTGTTGAATTACCGAAATTCAAGATGCAACTTAAACTATACTCAAACGTTTGACCTTCCCATCTGCATTGCTTGTCAGACTTAACTGTTAATATTTTCTGTAAGGCTAAATAACTATACAACTATATCCACTACAAGCAAGAAATGAATACGCAGTATCTGATAATAATCGCCACTCATCTTCGCTTTCTTCTCAGATTCATCTACTTTCTATGTTTTCTTTGTGCACAAATTTAAATGTACTTACCAATGGTGAGCTGGAGAGATCAGTTTTCATGGCTGCTCTTTTCTTTTCTTTTCTTTACTCCCAGACATGACCACTGCTTTCCAATTGATTTAAGGTTGGATAAAATGTATTTAACTATAAAAGTGTCTCACTCCTCTCTGATACTTACATAGATTAATTCTTCAATTCGTAGATAGTCAAGCAAGCAAACTCTATCCAGCAAAGGTCTGTCTTGAAATTGTACTCTACATTGTCCTACAAGATGTGTACCTCAAAGAGTACCTGTGCAGTTTATGTTAGACAAGATAAGGCCAGAGGAAAAAAAACCTTGGTTTCATACTGATCTTTAGTTTAATCAGCTACCAGGTGCTTACTGCAGAGTTAGTTAATATTGCCCATTTAACGCAACATGTTGCGATTTAGCGTGCAAGATAACTAGTCAGCAAACAAGCAGTGAAGTTTAAATAGATAGTTAAAAGTAATGGATAAATATGTTAAGATAATGATCTAAAAGTAATGGTAACAGTTGAAATAGTTGTTTTAAGTAATGGATAAACAGTTGACACAATTAAATGATATTTAAAAGTGGTAAGTTAGTAGAATGAATGCAAACCTAACCAAAAACAAAACACCTTGCAACTACACGGGTGGTGTAGATGAAAGGGCATTTGAGCTCATCTAATAAGGTTGTGGGGGTGCGTCTGACAAAAAAGGCAGGGAAATTTATATAAAATAAACAACAGACATAGAATTAGCATAACATTTTGAGGAAGCAGCCATCAGTGTGTATGTCCAACATGTGATACATTCAATAAAGTGATCGTGTGGTAGAAGGAGGCAATTTTCCCACATTTGTAAAAGTGTTGTTGCTCATCTTTTCCCTGCTGTGTTTTATTATTTCTCCATTAATATATTGTCACAATCGTCTTTCAGCATCTGCAGATTTTCCCATTACTCCACCAGATTAGCTGTCTGTGAGCTGAGAGGAGCAGAGAGAAAACAGGGGGGGAAAGGGAGAAAACAGAGCAACAACTGGGCTCATGCAGAACAGAGCCCTTTAATGTGTTTTTTTAAAGGCCTGCCAAAGTCGTTCAGTTGGAATGTGTGTTCAGGCCAATACATCAATGTGTGGAGAAATGCAGGGGACTTTTACTATTTGAGTGCTTCTTCTTTTGCCTTAATCTTTCCTCCCTTTTCATTTTGAAAGTTGCTAGCAGTTGTGTCTCATGAATGCAATTCCCATCTTTAGTATATGTGCGTATGCATACTTGTGTGTGTTTGTTTGTGTGTGTGTGTGTGTGTGTGTGTGTGTGTGTGTATGCTGTCCACTGAGTGTGAAATGTTGGCCAACCTCTGTTTCTTGTAGACTGTGTGCAGAGTTCACTGATAGGAGGGTCAGAATTTGGCCCTGAGGCAAGTGCCTGTGAAGGGGTCAGCTTCTGTATGTCTCTTTGTGTCTGCAATAGTGTAGATGTGTGTGTGTGTGTGTGTGTGTGTGTTACAGAGAGAAGAAGAAATAAGTGTGTGTATGAAGGAGGCAATTGAAATGACTCAGGTCAGACAGAGAGGCAATTCAAGCTCCTCGGTGGGAGTAGAGACACAGAGGACATCTCTGGACTTCTGCAACTGTTTTGCAGGAAGCCATGCTGTAGTCGACCCTCATTTCCTTTTCCGTGTACACACACATGCACAAACACGCATACACAAACTCAACAAATCAAAAATGATACACAGCCCCTCCAGAAATTTCACATGCACAAAGCGGGCACAGGGGACAAGTGGCTATTGAATATTAACCATGAAATTACAAAGGCTGCATTCTAATGGAGGTGATGAGGTCAGAAGCTGGGATGGAAATCATAAATTAATACTCCTGACATGACAAGCCACTCGCCCTTGGCTCCCACCAAACACAGCTCTCCCCTCCTCCACTGAAGTCAGAAAGACACCTAGAGAAGGAAATACTCAATTTATTATTAATTTTGGGTCAAAGGAATGCCGCAGCAGACACAGAACTCATACAATATGCCTGATACTTTTCTGATGTGACTATTGTATGAGGCGACAACCGTATAACCTTCATGTGTGGCTACATTTATACGGGTTATTGTTAAAGTGTTCCTGAGGGACCTCTATTACAATGTCAACTATTTGGCATCCTTTGTGATCCATTCAAATCTGTACCTTTCATCAGCGCTTTGCTAACATATTTTGTGATGATTCCACATGACAATTGCTGTACAAATGCACGGTTTGATAGTTGATGGCGTGTGAGTTTGACATTGCCAGACACAAAGAAAAGACCACTACATTCTGCTGCAAAATTCAATATCTTTCACCCAGCGGGTTTCAAACAACAGCTATCAGATAAAATTATTTGTGCTCTAGTAGACATGAAAAAAAAAAAATGTTTGTCTCAAAATTGAAATCCAAAGTTGTGCTCAGACATATGTTGATTATTTGATAGTTGTTTGTCGTGGACATAAGTGCCCCACCCACATGGGCCTAACACTTGATAGTTGCATCCTATCAAGCTCTACATTCAAATTCTGTCACAACAAAGTTCCCTTTCTAAAAGTCTACAGTTGAAGTCTTTTGTAATAAACCAACCAGAAGAAATCTGCAGATAGGAGGAGGACATTTTTCTGAAGTGTACAGTTGTTAAATCTTGGAGAAACCAAGGAGTAATGAAGCATACATGGAATCTCACTTAAATCACATAGCAAAATTCTGTTACCTTTTTCTGTGTGCCTTGTACATACATTATAAGTTGGTTACTTCTTGACTAATATATAAGGTTCAACGTTATAGTTCTTTAGGAAAATATTTATGCAGTTAAGCTTAACCATAAACCAACAGATCATCTTTATACACTGAAGACTGAAGCACCAAACACAACCTGGATTCACATCAAGAGTCACTTACACTGGTTTCACATATAGAGACCCATCAGGTTCTGGCTCTTATTATCATCTCTACACATTAACATTCACATTTACAGACTTTAACCACAGTTATTTTAATAAGACTTTGGATAGAAATTGGGCCATAACTTGAATGGCCATTAAAAAAACACAAACCTAGTCTGAGCTGCAGCCCAGAACTCCTACCAGGTATTGAATATCCACTCTAAAGGAAGAATATTTTAAGTCAAGTCAAACAATATTGCAGTGAAACTCTTAACTCTTTAAGGGTAGGGTTCTGATGCTGTTTGCTACCCTATTGCTTGGTAACTGCATAAATCCCATCCTGTCATTGTCAACCACATTTCACTAAATGCCAGAATTTGGTACAAATATCTCTGCACAAATTGAAAGAACACAGACAGATGGATTGAAAGTGCCAGTAAATAACTCTGGAAAACAACTAGCAATCTATATTACAACCACTGGCTGTAAATCAGAGGGAGGAGAGCTCTATTGGGGCAGCTGTGTGAGTCAGGGGAGCTTGTGCCAGTGAGCCCCTACAAAGAAACATCTTTTCTTCCTACATGAGAGTCAGAGTCAGAGGCAATGGAGAGGGTGGGGGGGGGCAGAGACACAAAGAAAGAAAGAAAGAGAGCATTAAAGAGAAAGGCGTTATTACAAAAGTTACTTTGGCATCAATGTGTATTATATACTGTAACTTTTGGTGTGGAGTTGTAGAGATTAGCTGGTGTTCAGCTAATATTTTCAGCTCTACTTTTCTGAAATGCTGAGATTAAACAATGCATTAAATCCTGATTTAGGACCATTAAAATGCTAAATCAAAGTCCACAGCAACAAATCAACTTCATTAAAGTGCATACCACCATCTTTCATAAAATGGCACACTGTGTTCATTAGATGCTGATTACATGTTCTCCTATTTAACAGTGCACAGCAGTGTTTTACAACAAGTTGAACTGAACCAAAATCATGGCACGCAGACAAGCTTGGATCAGCAACAAAAATGTGTGTGTACTGTATCAAGTTACTGCTGCTGCAGGACTACTGAGGGAACCACAGCCCAGTGGGCTCCCATGGAATACACACTCACACACATGCACACAGAGTTGGCAGTACTGAGACATTTGTTTCTGCTTCAATCTCACGGAAGCAGCAGAAGCAGCAGAGCAGTGGGCCTAAGAAGCAAGAGTGGGTGGAACACCGCCTGGGCGGAGGATAGATGACCATTTGCATGTGTGAGCCTTAAAAAGTATTCCAGACCATCTGATATGTGTTTTGACGTCAGTTAGTGCAAAAGAAACGAGACAAGGAAAGATTGTGCAAACTTTCTGCAGGAGATGAAGCTCTGCTTTAAACTGCTTTAAAAGGGACGAGTTGTGCTAAATGTCTTCTTGTAGGACAGAAACACAATAGCCCCTGACTCCCAATATGATCTTGGAGTGATGTTCTCATTACAAATGTCTATGTCCAGTGCTGATACACACCCACTCCCTTACTTCATCCCTGCTCTGTTGAACAATGACCATATATCTTCCTTATCCAACGATGACAGATAGATTAATCTAGTGAGCTCGATCCCTCAGCTGTGAGAGCATCCTTTAATAATGAATCACTGATGAATCACCTGAAAGATCTCACTCTAAGACAGGGTAAAGTCAGTTGGTTTAATGGCGTAGTGCAGTAGGCATTACCTGCTCAATCTGAGGTGCTGATCTGGGGTCAGTTTGGCCATTTCCCTGCAGGAGTTGAGGCTAAGACTGCCTGAGGTGTATTTGCTTCTGTAACTGCATCTCAAAAGATTTGAAAAACCAATAAAGAATAGATTGTTGACCGTAGAAAGTAACAATTGTCTTTGTTCATTGGTTTACAAACATCATCACTGCGTTGTGGAAAACCAGGCCATGACCTATTGAATGAAAGAGGCTCCAGAGTGCAGTGCAGGGACGATGAAGCCATTCCCACTATACCAGGCCACAACCACTCGTGCAAATTTCAACCGCACTTTACCCATCCCTCAACTTGAAGGCGAGTTTAAAGCAATTGCAGAAATCAGTTAGGGATCATTAAAATGCTTTATCCATCCCTGCTGCTTGTGAATTCAGCATAAAGGGAGAGAAGGCAAACAATAAAAAGGGAGAAATTGAAAAATGGGGAGATATAACTCCTAACTGAATACATAATGAATGCCATGTTAGCAAACACACACACATTAGCTCCATCACAGTGTTGGCACTCCTCTCTCTCTCTTAGAGTAGAACTCCTGTGTCAGACAAGGGAGGCACATAAAGAGCAGACACTGCCACTTAAGAGTTGGCTTTCATCTGTGTGGGTGGGACATGCCAGATACCCAGTGCTGGCACTGCGACAATAAAGCACTGCCTAAATGTTGGCTGTCTATTAGCAAGGAGTATTCCTCCAGGTTGGCTGCTGCTTTAGGTCTTGTATTTTGGCCTGATGACTCACCCAAGGCCTTGTAAAAACAGTAAAACTCATGGAACTGACGTTATAATTTATTTTAATAATGGATTATTAATCAGCGCAAATTTTCTCTGCTTGTTTTAACATTCAGCCTAGCAGCCCGGTGATAGCCCATACTGCAGCAAGAGGAAGTCATCATATGCTTACTGTCCTGCAGGGAGTTAAGTGTGATACAAACTGATGCTATACAAACCTGAGAAGAAGCTAAAGAAGAAGGTTCAAAGTCTAAAATCCTGGGGTGTTGTGAGTGCTGTGATCATGAGAAACATTTCAGATTTTATTCCAGAACTGAAAACTGGTTAGTCTCAGAGGGGTCGGCTCTCTCTCACTTGGGGTATTTGTAAATCTGATGATTTAAAAGTGAAGTTTTGTCACCTCTTCAAAGGAGTCAAATAATGGTGTGCTATTTGTTTGCAATACAAAAAAACTATTGGGTCTCATGAAGATAAACCGTTCTTATACTTCTTATAATTAAAAGTTTAATTAAAGTTGTAGTTTTTAAATATATATATAATTATATAAACAATTTTTGGGTCTATTGATGAGATTTGTTGATTATAAGAAAACTACAGAAAAGCCATATCTTTTAATGGCATCATGCAATAAAATAAAATTCACTGCCACAATGTCATGATTTCTGTTCCGTTAACTTCCATGTGGAGTTGTTGTTGTTGTTAAAGATTTTAATGAATCTTCATGAGGTAAACATGACCTCTAAAACATGGTTGGTACAAGAAATGTACCAACAGGAAGAGAATAAAAGCTGACGTGATAAAAACTAAAGAGAAGGCAGAGAGACAGGGAGGGGAGGAGAGGCATGGCACCCCACTGGTATGAGGGCACGATTATGCAAAGCCTCAACCAATCCCGTCTGGCTGCTCATACTCGCAGCAACGTGGCTCTGACGGGCAAAGGGGAGGAGGAGAAAGGGAGACTCGCCCCCTTAACACGTTCATGTCCTCCCATCCCTGATCCCAGACCCCACATAAGCCCAAACTCTCAGCTCTCTCCCATCCTGCCTGAGCCACCAAATGTGCCTTCAACCCATCAAACAAGCTTCACCATCGCAACTGTCCCCCATCCAGCCACCTATTTTAAATCCCACACCTTCAGTAAGTCTCATTCTGACCATACAGTTTACTTTGATACTTGATAATCCTGCTTCCATATGAAAAAGGTGAATCTAACCAGAATTTATTTACTTGTTATTACTTTTGGTGGAAACATGAGCTCAGTAAATGAAATGTGAACATTGGGTGGATGGAGAGCCAAGGGGCAGTTATACTCCACGGAGTCATGTTGACTTGCGGCTAAGTGAGTGTGTGTTTTTGTGTGTGAATGTGTGAGAGAGAAAGCTAACTAAATGTCAGACAGGCAGTTGGCAGGCCACACAAAAACAGGCTCCTGTTTTTGAGTCAAGCTGACTCATGCCGCCTTAAGCAAACAGGGAGCACAGACCAGCGCCTTGTCCTTACGCATGGGAGCATGCACACATACACACTCACACACTCACACACACACAGAATGCAACGGTAACAAGTTGACATCTCACAGGTCTAAACAGCCCCTGATTTCTGCTACGTCTCTGTTTGGCATTGATACACACAGTTCTGTCTGCTTCACCAATGACCTACTGCAGAACTGGAACCCTGTGTTGCCAGTTGAAAAACCCAATGTGAACATATTTAGTGGGTCATCTGGAGAAAAAATGATGTGAAAGTGCTCATAAAGGTAAAATCCACTAACAAAACTCCATTGTTTTGCACAGCCAGTAAAAGCAGAGAGAAGGAGGGAGGGAGTGACACAGTGAGGATTAAAAAAGAAGGAGAGAATGAGGAAAATCAAGTGTGAGAGAAGCATGAAGTGAAGAGAAAGAGAGCTTTCAGAAAGAATTATATTCAGAGTTAGTGTTTTTGAGGGAAGGTGAAATCCAGAAACACATATAGAGCCTGAATTAAGGAGTTGGTGGACCTCCGGGAACATGCAGGAAGGGGTGCCTCGTCCACATAAACACTTATTTCCTGCCCTGTGTCAGACAGAGCACCTTGGACTATTGTCTGTGTGTGTGTGTGTGTGCCTGAAAGAAAAAAGGACACAGGAACAGCATGGAGGGTGGGTGTGATGGCAGAAATTAAAAAAAGATCTGGTCCAGTTGACCTCAACATATGAAGACCCACACCTCAGTGAGTGCAGGGGGGAGGGGTAGCGTGAGTTGGGGTAATAGCTAAGGGACTGTTTGGGTCATAACGCTCTCATTACCATGACAACCTCAAAGCCCATTTCCTTTTAGCGCCTGTTGCTCTTGTGTAGTTGCCCACCTGCTGTCACATGTCCACCTCGAAAAAAAAGACAGCTTTCAAACACTGTCACACTGCAGCACAGCTCTCCATCACAAACGCCACAATCAATGTCGTTCAGGCCGCAGGGAAAGGACCCAAATGCAGACAAAATAGGCAAACTGGTGCAGATGATGGTTTATATGAAAGTAAATGACTCACATGCAGGCTGATCCAGGTTCGGGTGTAAGAATCTCAATGGAACAAACAAAAGGCAAAACATCAAGAAAACACATGGCAACAGGGGCTACAAGAAAACCAGGAAACCAGGACATGGATCTCAGAATGAAGGCAAAGGCATGTAACAATATATAGATTATATAATAGCCTCCATAACTTACAGTTCAATGCTGTATACAGAACACTGGCCTTTAAATGGGCAGTTCACCCAAAACACTTAGCTCTAGTAGTGTCTAGTGAAGCTAGTATTAGTATTATACATTAGTATAATATTAGTAATTTGCTTTGATTTATGGTTCCTAGATGATGTGTCCTAATGACATGACTTGATCCTCCACCATGAGGTTCACTTTTGTGGTTTTGAGTGAAATGTCTCAGCAACTACTGGATTGATTGCCATGAAATATTGTACCGGAACTGTAATCACTTTGGTGACCTCTTAATCTACCACCATCATCAGGTCAAAAGTTAAATGTTTTGTTTGTGACTTCATATCTGCAAAACTACTGACATTCCCATCAGCCTCACTTGTACTTTGCTTTTAGTGCTAAATAGCAGTTAGCTATTACTTGCTTAACATAGCATGCTGACATTAACGCTGAGCTTGAAGCACCCCTGTGCCTAACTAAAGCCTCACTTTGCCGCCAGCATGGCTGTAGACTCTAACTCTTATTTAAACCTATTTCTTATTGCTGTGATGATGACAAACACAGTTCTATCCAGCTCCATTATATTTGAAAGGTCAGGAGAAATCTCAGAAATTAAAATCTCAAAGCCTTGGAAAGCAAAGCTGAAACTGTCTGCATAGCTAGACATTGTGACTCCTCGCAAGCAAGAAAGAGAGTACATTTTTTGGAAATATGGGTAAAATGTGGGTAAAATGACTATCCTCATGAATGCACTTATACATTTAATGGCCTCAGACTGGTCTGATCTGCCCTACATGTACCACAGTGTGTCTATTTCAAAACTGCTATGATTAAATATATTTCAGTAAGTCTTGTGACTGAGATTGGGACTGAACATCTGAACTTCTGACTTGATGAGTCATGAGCCTCACTCCATTATCAGCCTAACGGAGGCTAGAAAGCCACCAGCAGGCTGCAGCTATCTCGGTGTCCTATCTGTTTCTGTGTAAGGTGGGAATGAGGCTGTTCTCAGTTGCCTTGCCTTGCTCTGGTTTTCCTCGGCCCAGGCTGTTAGATAGGATGGTGTCAGCAAAGATAGGGGCAGGAGGCAGCTCTGCAGACAGCTGGTAATGATGTCCTCTCACACGCTGCACCCTGTGGATAATGGCAGTGGCGAGGCCCGGCACATAGAGTGAGATGAAGCAGAATAGTCGGCGTAACTGAGTCCAGGGTGCAATTGTCTGAACGGCTTTGTCTAGTCATTTTCCTCAGATTCTAGGCTACCACGGGTAAGCCAGTGTAGCGTGTAGCTCATTTCACACTGTGATTCTCTTTCTCCGATCTAGATCTGCTAGTTGCCAGGCTGAGTTTAGAGGAACACAATTAAGTACTTTTTGCAGATGTGATGAGAAGTTAGAGGACTGGATAGCTTTTCTCCGCTCTGTTTTCAATGGCAGGAGCTCAGCTTGGCCTCAAAACCAACTCAGAAACAATAGAATTCATGGCGCCAGAATACATGTTTCTCTTTTACCATTCTGATGGAGCCTAATGTCTATCTGAAAGTGGCTTTTTAAAATTGCATACCTCAATTTCAACTCCAAAAAAAGAAAAAAACTTTCATTTTATGAAATCCTCTTTTAGGAAGAAACTTTGTAGGTTTCACTGCTGATCCTGTAAAAAAAAAAAAAAAAAAAACTAGACTATACTATACTAGACTGTGCAATGGCTGATAATGGCTCCACACCTGTCAGTGTTCTCCTTATGAATTTCCTGTGTGCCCCGTCCGTGTGACAGTGAGGAGCAGAGCTGCGGTGTCAGCTGCTTCATGGATGAGGACATCATGGAGGCCCGAGAGCTAGATAGCTCAATTACACAGCACTGCTACTCCTGTACTACTAACGACAGATTGACTGGTCGGATGGAGATATTTAAAGGTGTACAGACACACACACACATCTTGCCCAGTGCATCAAGTCCTCAGTTCAGCCTGACTACATCTGTGTCATTTGGTTTGTGCATGTGCTCTGTGTGTGTGTGTGTGTGTGTGTGTGTGTGTGTGTGTGCTTCCTCTGTCAGGCCCTGCAGTGGACGGTGCTGACCTGCTAGGGAAAAGAGAGGAGGAGAAGGGGAGTGGAAAAGCCAATTAAAGGAAAGATCACTTGTGTGTCTGCTGGAGTGTCTCTGAGAGCCTCTCACGGTTAACCTTTCCAGCTGGAGAGTGAGGCAACGAGAGAGGAACAAGGGAGAGGATGGAGAGGAAAAACCGGCCAGGGAGATCAGGCGTTTCGACTTTAATGGTCCCTCAGTGTTAGAGTGAAGCTGGTTAATTTGCCTTTCCTTCTTTGGGTGCTGCAGGGTTTAGCTTCTGTCAGCCCAGCGTTCTGCAAGGGACGTATGCAGGAATAATATAACTCACATGGATGTGAGATATTGTTTGTGTGTTGCTAGGAA
The DNA here is from genome assembly GCA_036023655.1 of Nannoperca australis. Lineage (NCBI taxonomy): Eukaryota > Metazoa > Chordata > Actinopteri > Centrarchiformes > Percichthyidae > Nannoperca > Nannoperca australis. The sequence goes on from JAVQJD010044157.1 coordinate 19,584, forward strand.
AATTGTGTGCTAGCAAGGTGTATGTTTGGGGATTTTTGCTTTCGGTAGTTGTTGATTTGATTTTACGCTTTACTGACACAACACAGTGCAGACACTAAAAGTAAATGACATCAACTCTGCATGAGCTGCTGTTGCCTTTGTGAGTGTGTGTGTGTGTGTGTGTGTGTGTGTGTGTGTGTGTGTGTGTTTTGTGTGTGAGTTGTTGCTCTATGCATTTTTGATTATGAAGCCAAGAGTGTGTTCCATGCATCACAGCAGCTGAAGACAACACAAATTGGGGCTAAATTAATGGGTATGTGTGAGTGCGTACAAGTGTGTGTGTGTGTGTCTGTGTGTGTGTGTGTGATTGGGGGGGCAGGGTTGCGACTGACAATGTGTGGCAGCATAAATTGGGGTTAGATTAATGCGATGCAGATCTGCCTCTGTGCTCTGACCCTCATCAGGGCAGAGATGAGCTGTGTGTCTCAATTAACCTCGGCAGCACACAGACAGCATATATACAAAAACACACACACACAAATCAAGATGTTACCGCCGACACAGCACTGATACACAAAATACACAGATGTAATCAAGCTAGAGCTCAGTCCACTCAAACAGAGAGCTCTAAAAAACATGGTGCATTAAGAAACAGCATAAAAACTTGGCTTTACATGCATACAACAGTGTGTGTTCAGGGTTGAGTTTAGTTGTGCATACATTCATGGTATAACTACAAGGAAAGTCTCCTTTCCTCTCCTCTCCTCTCCTCTCCTCTCCTCTACTCTCTAATTGTATGCATGGCATGTAGATCCCTGTAGTGCTGCCAGAATGATTGCAATTAAAGGGAATCCCTCCTTCCACCCTACTCCGCCTCTCTCTCTCCACACACACACATACGCACACACACACACACACACACCTCCAGGCACTCCTCGTCCATTGAAGGCTACTGTTGCTCGTGTGAAGTAGCACCACCCAGACTGGAGTGGTCTTACTGTAATCAGACTAGAGAGTCACACATATCTTTCTCCTCCTCCATCCCTCCTTCACAGTCTTTCACTGGAACCCCCCTCTCTCCCTCGGCCTCACTCTTTGTAATCACACAGAAGATTGAAAAGAAGAAAGAGCAAGACAGTAACACATGCATGACCTTCAGGTTTGCTTTACATGTCAATTCCCATGGTGGAAATCCATACAGAATACAAAATATAAAAGCAATAGATTATGATGAAGTAGCAGAGTCTTTTATTGTTGCCCAATCACAACAGGTGAGGAGACAAGTGCCTGTGTTTGCAGTTTGTGTGCATTGAGCTGTTATCTCAAAGCACAACAGTTACCAGTTACAGTTAACAGCTACCTGCATGCATTACCAGTGACCATATTGTGGACAGCTGTGTGGCAACTCAGGTGAAACCAAAGAGTGTGTCTTGTGAGGTCAAAGCAAAAGACATTGCTCCTCCCAATGGCAAGAAGCAGCATTGCATGAAGGTGAGGCAAGTGAACGTGAGAGAAAAATGAATGTAGAGAGACACTGGCACTAGGTTGACAAAGGACAATTTAGGACACCAATGGAAGATCAAAGGGAAACACATTTTAAAACTTTTCCCCCCTGTTTTTTGGGTGGTTAACTTTCTTCAAATCCCGGAAAACATATCAGCTTTTATACATTTTTCAATGAATACATATAGAGAAGTAGCATGAAAGTAGTATAAAAAGATGCAGAATGTGACACTGAAGAGAGCAGAAAGAGACCGACTGTGTTTCTATTCTTACCAGCGTTCCTGTGTGGCTGGCCCGCTGACTGGCCCAGATGTTGGCTAATTAACACCAGTGTTAAAGACGCTCTTCATCTGGGTGATTAAATAATCAAATAATTAATTCATTAAGCAGGGGCTTGCACTGCCTCTTATGATCTCTGGCACACAGCCTGTCAGGGTGGGAGGAAGAGGGGAGAAGAGATGCAGTAGGTTGGGAAGCAGAATGTTGAGAGACAAGAATGACAAGAGGGAAACTCAGCATGTCTGCCAAAAAGGTGTATTTTAAGCTCAGAATGGCATGCGTCATAGATACACATGTATTTGTCCATTTTAGACCAAACAGTGTGTCTGGTGGCAGAGGGAAAGGACTGCTATTTCCCGCCGTGCTACAGCTAAAAGCCTTCATCAAGCAGATTAGACTGCAGTGACGGTGCCAGGGAGCTCTTGCACTATAAAATGGTCATAACTCCAAAACCCCAAACGCACACGTTGGCTTCAGTATTTATATGTTTCATTATCTTCCAAGACAACTGAAATTAAACAAAAGCTAAATGCAGTGGAAGAAAAAGCTCTTTACATTGTGTGTGTGTGTGTGTGTGTACATGTAGGAGTGTCTTAGAGACAGAGAAAGATCATCTCTCATTACTTGGAGAGAACATTTGCCTGCATTGGCAGAGTCAGACCAGACAGATAGATGGAGCAGACATATGAGCTGATGGGGGCCAGAAGGGAGGAGAGACACAGAAGGATGGAGAGAGTGACAAAGATGTTTCATCATGCTTATTTCCACTGGTGTAAGGTGGTTGGATCAGCTGGGCAGGACAGGGGGGTTAGTGGTGGGGTAGAGGGGGTGGCATGCACCACCTTCAAACAAAGCCTTGTACCTCATACACACGCTCATACACACACACACACACACACACACACACATCCAGGCTTCCGCAGCCCTCATTTTAAACACTCCTTTAGCCATAATCATTTTCATATAATTCACTTTCATACAATTCCTTCTCCTAATCATTATCAGGCCCACTAACGTCTTAATGACTTCATAAATTTAAGCTATAAAAAGTAATGGAGAAAGACAAATGAGATAATTAGGAATAAATCTTAGTGGAAAGCCATTTATCAAAACATGGAGAGGCCCTGAATATTCCCCACCATTAGGCTCTGCTGTAATTAACACGGGCTCTCAGTTATGAAGGAAACCTGGTAGCAGAGATATTAAGATCCAAAAGCCTCACTGTTATTAAATTGACCGATGAATCTGCGACGTATAATATGATGTGGATTATTAGGATCCTTTTTAATTAAAAAGAGCGTTAAGATTTTTTTTTTTATATTTAAATTTTTAACGCTTTAATGGTGGCTTGAACTCATCTCTCTGTGGTTATGGGGCAATGAGACGGAGAGAGAGAGTAAAAGAGAGAAAGAGAATGAAACAGAGGGAGAAAGTGAGTGAGTCTGCTTGTGTGTGTGTGTGTGTGTGTGTGTGAGAGAGAGAGAGAGTATCAGCAGCGCAGAGAAAAGCAATCTCTCACACTCGTACTTTCATACTCTCCTTTGGTGGAGACTATGTAAGTACATGAGAGAAAATTGTGTTCTAATTTAACAAACTCCTAACTAATGCATATATGGACTAATGCATAGACAAGACACTATTAATTCCTATTATCTTTAAAAGTGTAAAATGTAATGTAATGGTTTGCTCTGATTAGTGAGAGTAAGAATCACATTCAGCGTTTTTTTTATTAAAAACCATATTTCTACACTCTCTTTTTTCTCTCTATCTCTCTCACACACACACACACACACACACAGAGACACACACACACACCATGCTCTATCTTCTCCTTTGTCCTCTAAGAACAGTCAGTCGCCACACTTTCAAAAGGATGTCATCGAAAAAGTCTGGGATTTTCAGTTTTTTTTCCTTTGACCTTCAATCTGGTTGTGGTTCTTAAACAATGGACCCCCTTTAAGATTCATCAGATCTCCACTGATTTTTATTCCCGTCAATTGAAAATGTTCGTATACTGTCTGCAACTTATTTTAAAATGAGAATGAGAATGCATTGTATTTGACAGGTTAGCCGTGCATATTCAAGAAACTGACCTCGTAAAATTGCTGATGTTTTCATTTGGATACAAATATTTTTAACAATAACTAATTATGTTGGATTGCTGCCGGATATAAGGCCTTGAAGAATTACATCCAGCTAAAATGATTGCATTTATTACATTTTCATCAGCAGATGATAAAGGAATGCACATTCTGATACATTCTGCTCTGTCTTGCAGAGTTGACTGAAACAGACTGTCTCACTGAGAGGAGAAGAAGAAGAAGAATCCCTAGGAAGTTGGGCTTCAACATATAGAATCTGTAAAATGCTTTTGAGGGTACTCTGGGGGTACTCTGCTGCCTTATGCAAATTATCTTCATATAAATGACATGCCAACCTCCAATCACTGACCAATTAATGACCTTCGGGGGCATCTTGTGACACATCAACGGCACTAATTTATACTTGACAGGTCCCCTGGTGCGTGCCGGCAAAGTTCGTGTGTGTGTTTGTGTGTGTGTGTGTGTGTGTGTGTGTGTGTGTCAGGGGTCCCCTTCTGCACCAGTTGAGCTCATTACCATGGAAACCCAGTTTGCAGATGTATGGGTTTGTGTCACCAAAGTGAGAATCCTCATCACAACATGCTGCTTTTGTGTTTTTAATTCCATTTGTATATTATTCCACTTTTATGTTTGCATGTTTGATGTTTGTGTGTGTTTGTGTGTGTGTGTGTGTGTGTGTCCATCTCAGTCCAGTTTTGGACAAACTGATCTCTACCGCTGTCTTCACAGTATCAACTCTATCAGCTTCTGTTATGTCCCATCAATCATTGTAGTTATAGTACATCTCTCTGTGTGACTCTACTATGTGTGTGTGTGTGTGTGTGTGTGTGTGTGTGTCTGTGTGTGTATCTCATTCACTCCCTAACTGCCTTATCAGACTTCTGCACCAGCAGCTCTCATTAGAACATTAATTGAAAAACTGTAATTAATCCTGAGAGGTGGTTAGACTGGACTCTGGCCAGAGAGAAGGAAAGAGAGAGGGGTGGACAGAGAGCTGGGTTGTTGTGTGACCCAACACTGCCCCCTGTTGTTGCTTCAAAGTGTCTGTGCATCTCCTTGCAGCCTGGACGATGCTGCTGCTGCTGCTGCTGCTTCTAATATTTCTAAATAATTAAATCCCCCTGTAGGAAATGTTTTATAGCAAAGATTACCCAAAAAAACACTTTTTAGCTGTTTTAATCTTGAATTTTTATTAGAACACACAAACACACCGCTTTGTTAGCAGTGGAGCGAGACAAATGTTATATGCATAGTCAGAATTCATCCCTGTTGTGTAATGGCCTTTAATTTTTAAATGATTGGGCCAGATTGAAATGAATCTACCATTTCACAAAAGTTAACAAAAACAAAAACCATAGCTACATTTTTTAAAACAAGAAAAAACAAATTCCATGTTAAATCACTTTTTCTTTTAAAATCATTATACAAACAGAAACCCAGATGCTCACTAAGACAATGTGGTAAAATGAGGATGAGGAAACCGAAATAGATGAAGAGAGGTGTCTTGTTCTGTTTCCTCCGTGCCCCCTGTGGAGAGGAGAAGGGTGGCGAGCTGAAGGAGAGGAAGGAGGAGCAAAAGGCCTGCTCTATTATTCTAATCCTTGGTTGTGTCTGGGTGACCTTTGCAGGGATGATTGTTTCTCATTTAGGAGTGTGAGGTGTGATCTTCCCACCCGTTTGATCCCACTCACCTGACCTTTGTAAATTGGCTGTTAAGCACATCGCAGCTCGACCCTCATGCCTCACACATGGCCTGTCAATACACACAAGCTGAGCAACCATACGCTCATAAGTATTTAGGCACTTTAGGCACTTTAGACACACACACACACACACACACACACACACAGTGCAGACAGGTACACACATTATTTTAGATAGGTGCGTATGGATCCTGTTTTGTTCATTTCTGCATTCAATTCTCATAAAATCCCTGCTCTGCTATTTCAAATTCATGGCATGAAAAGAGGGGGAAAAGTCATATGATTTTGTACATGGGTGATATTTTCCTTGTCGCACATACTGTATGCACACATTGTGGTTACAAAATGATTTATATGCACATGCATGCCATCAAAAGAAAAAAAAGACAAGAATAAAAAAACCCTAATAAAATTGTCCATTGTGCCAATCACCTTTTCTTGGCTTGGTTAATGAGTGGCAGAGCTGAATGGCAGTGAGGTGATTTTTCCATCAGACTGATGAGAGGAGAATTAAAGCCCACAGCTTGGGGTCTGCAGCACCATTACAGAAGGAAGAAGGTCTGAATTCATTTGGCCTGGCCACGATTCTAATTAACAACTCAATCCCACACAGCCACGGAGAGAGAGACAGAAAGAAGAGAGAGGGAGGGAGGGAGGGAGAGAGAGAGAGAGAGAGAGGGAGCTCCTGTATTGTGTGGAAGCATCTCTCTGTTCTGGAGAAATGTCAAAAAGATTGGTTCATCTTTAATCACACACCATAGCTACACTATTATTTTGCAACCTCCAGCCTTTTTTCAGATACCCCATTCTTTTCCTATCTGTTTGTCTCAGATTTTCTTTTTTAAATATCCAAACATCCTCTACTCTTATGGAGCTCTGTGTCTCTGCCTTCAATCCTCTGCCTGAACTTATCCTGCACTGCGTTGTCCGCTGCATAGTGCGCCGTGCGTCCTGTGGTTCTCTAAAGCTGTAGGCTTATAGGGGACATTTCCCTGGATTAAAAGGATGATTTCATTAGCCTCCACGGGTGTCAGGTTTCAATCTAGGGATTAAATCCAGCAGATTAGAGGCCAAGGCTATTCTCCAGCATCTCATTAATATCTAATAGCACGGGAAATGTAATTTGGAAAGCTTGTCTTTCTGATTACTAAGCATATGTATGCTTTGCTCTTTAAGACCATAAATTGGGCTTTGAACACTGTCTCTGTCCAGGGTTTAGCCCTCATCCCCAGGCAGGGTCACACAGGCACTCTCCCTCACAGCCAGCCACATGAAGCACAACTCAGGAAGGTCAAACTATGTGCAGCAACTTTTATCTTGCTGCAAGCAATGTTGATCAATTGTCGCTAAATTACCAACTGGATACTGAGGAATTCTGCAATTGCAAAGCATTATTGAAGCTGTACTTGGTCACAGCACATCTCAGTCTCTCCTGGACTCGGGGGAGAGCTTGTTCTGAGATCTGACTTCAACAGCGATGAGGATGCCTTCTTCTTCCTCCCCTCGCAGAACATTAGAGCGCTGTCCCGTCAGCGTGTGCTGGCTCGGGCCGGTCCCCACAGAGGCCTGCTCTGAGTGCTGTGTGCCTCCTGTCAGTCAGAATGCCCCTCAGCTGCCTCCTTCTCTGATGAAGTATGGACAATGGAGAACAAGGTGGGCGCAAGGGGAGCCAGCCGACTTAATGAGCCAATTTCTCAGATAATAAGATTGGTGGATATGCTAATATTTCTACCTTAAGGAGATAATTATGATGTAGAAGATAGAATATTTTATCTTAAAGCGACAGTGCACTGGTCCCAAACCTATCTGTGATTTTTTTTTCTTATGGAGGATATGGAGAGGAAAGGAGAAGAGGGGGTGGTGGCGACGATGTAGGGGGTGATGTTCAGTTTTCTGTGTTTGAGCTGTGGGACAGTAGAAAAACAATGCCAACAGAGCCTTGATGCTTTTTGTGTGTCGTGTGTTTTTGGGCTGCGCCTTTGATCATGCAGAGCATTTGACACAAGGAGGAGAGGCAGGGGACTTTCAGCCTTCATAAATATTTATCTCATTACCGCGGGCAAAAAATCACAGAAGAAAGGATAAGGAGATATCAATTGATCTTTATTGTTAATTGACCCAAAAGTATACTCTTAAAAATGGAACAACAAAAACATTGTTCATCGCCTGATAAACTCACTGTCCCCTCCTCCCCTCCCTCTTGTGTCTTAGTTTCTGATACAAACTTAGTCAACTTTTTCATTTCTCCATCCTCGGGCTCTTGTAATAACTCGCTGGTAATTTTGTTTTTGTGTTTAACTT